>OX393557.1:64369930-64494930 GCA_947650365.1 Chamaelirium japonicum
GAATTTTTTAAGACGGTAGTCAACTCCAAAGGTGAGGAGTCACGAGTCTGAATGGGTTCTCGATGTGCTTCGTCCAGCAATTCTAGATAATATAGTCAATGCAGACGCGCGTGTGCTTGTTGCTCGTCAACTATTTCCAAGGTAACGTACACATTCACTGTTTGAACTACAAATGGGTTATTCTTTTGCCTAAAAAGAATGATGTAGATGCCTTTCAAGACTTGAGACCAATTAGTCTGGACAAATGTCTGTATAAGATTACCTCTAAGGCCACATCTTGAACAGGTTGGCCGCCAACATTGGGTCCCGAATGTCCCCCTTGTAGTCGGCTTTAATCAAGGGAAGGATGATCCTAGACTGTGTGGCAGCAGCATAGGAGACGATCTTCCATTTTAAAGAGGGTAACAATCACGAATAGCTTGTTTTGTGAACGGGTGACATGCAGAGAATTCAAGGTTTACAAAGGATTGAAACATGGTTATCTTTTGTCCCCATATCTATTCATTTTAGTGGTGGATATGTTTGATGCTTTCATAAGGAAAGCGAATGAATTCTGACAGACATTGGGGGAAGAGGGTGGTCTATGTCAAACCTGCACTACACCGATGACTTTCTCCTATTCTGTGAGGCCTACCCATTTCAGTTGACTTCCTTGAAGATCTTGCTTTATGGGCTGGAGTTGACCTCGAGGCCAAAGATCAACTTCTTGAAGAGCAACCTTTGCTACATAGAGAGAGTGGAAGAGCTCGGGACCTCTTTTACTAGGTTGATGAACTGCACAAAGGCGAGCTTGATAAGGAAGTACCTAGGGATCCAGATAAGTGATTTGGCCTTGATTAGATAAGACTGAAGGCGACTCATCCAAAAGATTGAAGCTTGATTAGAAGGGTGGAAAGGAAGATTTCTATCTATAGGAGGTAGATTGGTCTTGGTGAATGCAGTGCTTTCAGCCATCCCGTCATATTATCTGACTTTCTTCTATTTTCCATCCTGGATAATTGAGAGGATAGACAAGATTTGATGTTCCTTTCTATGGAGAGCGATAGAGGAGTTGCAATCTACTGTGATGGGAGCAAGTATACCTTCCGAAATCCTTAGGAGGCTTGGGTATCTTTGATCTACGGAGGTTAACATTTGTATGCTAGGGAAGCGATGGTGGTGGAGACTTCAACAAGAGGAGCGAGGGTCTTGGAGAGATAGCCTCCTATACAGATATTTCAGAAGCTTCTTCCCACACCAGGCCATGAGAAGAACCTCGAATTGGATTTCGCACTTCTAGAGACGCATTCTGAAAGTGCGTGCCCTGTATTGGCAAGGGAACAAACTGGTTCTGAGAGAAGGCTTGAAGATAAAGTTCTGGGAATACATTTGGCTAGGAGAACGGCCCCTTAAGTCTTTGTTTCCAGACCTCTTCCTTCTGTCCCAGCACCGTGAAGCATAAGTCTATTCCCAGGCTCAACATTGTGGGGGTGTTTTTCATCAGAGCGTTCTCGTACACTCCCTTTTCCACCTAAGAGAGTCCAAGACCGATCCAACTTGATGTAGATTTTATCTGTGGCTAGCTTTCACCCGAGACTTGATGGGTTACTTGGCGTTGGAACTCTTTAGGAATCTTCTTGATTAAGTCCTTCTATTGTCACTTCGTCTAGGATAGAGATTGTTTCTTACTTTCGAAAGCGATTTGTGAGCAAAGGCACCTAGGAATGTTAAGATTTTCTCTCTATTGCCTCAAGGAACAATATCCTCACGAAGGTGAATCTACACATGAAGAGGAAGCTTAATGTGTCAAAGTTGTCGTGCACTTTCTGTCATGCTGAAGATGAAAGATATCACACCTGCTTCTGTGATGCCCGCTTGTGAGGAAGGTGTGGGTTCATTTTGAACAGCGCTGCAACATTCTCTCCCACCCGAGTAACCTAAAAGCACTTTGGTCCACGTGGAGGAGGCGAAGGCTGAATAGTGGTCATCGGTTACCATGAGACATTCTGGTAATGAGGATTCTTTGTGTCCTTTGACTTGAGAGGACAACAGAGCTTTCAAAGGTAACAGCCACAGATGAGGAGATCGTGAGTTCCGTAGTTTCCATTTTCATGACACAGATCACCCCTTGGGTCGATTCTTTTACTGATAAAGCTAGAAATCTCTGTAACCTGATTGTAACTTGATCTTTGATTAATGAACATGTTGGGGGTTGCCTAACCCTTCCTCCATTTGGAGGGGTTTATATATATATATATATATATATATATATATATATATATATATATATATATATATATATATATATATATATATATATATATATATATATATATATATATATATATATATATATATATATATATATATATATATATATATATATATATATATTTGGGGGAGAATTTTATTCTGATTTTCTGGAATCCAACATGGTATTAAATTTTGGATCGGTTTTACCCTTCCTTAGTTTTTGTTATTACAACTACTTGCATTGAATATAGGATTCTCCCCCCCCCCCCCCCCTCATTCAAATGGTGAACCAAACACCTATAGGAAATAGAAATATAAATTCTGGATCGGTTTTACCCTTCCTTAAGTTTTGTTATTACAACTACTAGCATTGAATATAGGATTCCCCCCCCTAATACGGGGATTGATCCAAGGGGGGCGTGTGGGGGCGACCGCCCCCCTAGATTCGAAAGAGAACCCTTTATTATAATAGTATTAGCTAGGATTATTTTAAAATTATATAAGTTCGTCCTACCCCCCCCCCCCAAAAAAAAAAAAAAAAGATTTTTCTAACATTCGCCCCCCCAAGGTTCAATTCTTGGATCCGTCCCTGCCCTAACAGATGCCGCTTTAACTTGGTAAGCTTGTCCAGTTAAAAAAAAAAACCCTTCAGGGTATGGCATGGAGTATGCATGATGTAGGGATCTTAGTTATTTACATTTATTTATTATGATTACTATTCCCTACTATTTTATTAGTATGATTTAACCTTCTTCCTTAAACTCTTCCTCATTCTCTTTATCTCCCTTCCTTATCTTCTATTTAGCCCACACCCCCACCCCCCCCCCCCCCCCCCCCCCCTTGTGGTGGGTTTTCATTGGGATTCTTCGATCCTACATTGGAACCTCCCTGGTTTAGAGTCGTGCTCATTAGCTAATCCCATGCGGAGGGAACTATTTGGCTATGTGGGTGGCCCAAATATTTTTAAAGATTGACTTTAGTGAAAACAAAAAATATCTACTAATTGAAGCACCAGATCCAAGTTTTACCCAAAAAATCGATTTAAGTAAAAGCAATTTGCCAAAGGCAACCGTAACGCCGAAGGCAGTAAGAAACTTCCATCTTTTGTAGTTATGACCAAGTCGAATGAATTTGTTTGGTTCTTTCTTCTTGTTTCAATAAACCAAAGGCTTTGCTTCTTCATCCTTACAAATTATCTCTACTTCCATAGTTCATTCTCTACAATCATTCATCCTATCATGGGTTGATATACTATCAACACCCTCAGCTACTACAGAAGTTACAAAGAAACCCTAATGGTGCTAGTAAAAACAAAGAGGCCCACGGTAAGTTTTGACAAAAAAGAAGAGAAAACACTGAAAGAGAATTTTGCAAATCAGCCCCTAAATATTAGTCAAATTATGTACTAACCTTTGGCAATATTATAGACATATATCGATCCTCTAAAACATATAATGTCGTGCACATTCGGGCCTTTCATTAGCTACCGTCTCAAAATGGCGAATGTACCCAGGATATTCCACTGTTGATTGTTAAGTGCAACGTGGAGGACTATCGGACTTGACGGATGGCGTAGAGGGCTTTCGGATGAGCGTGGAGGGGAGATCGGAGTCGAGCTAGGGCTTTAGTACTCGCTCTAAAATGAACTAGAGTTAGTCGATTCAGGTGGTAAGTCATCCTTAGAGCATGTATAAAATGATCATCCGGACCTCGATCGGGTTAGAAGTTCATTGTGGTTTAGTCACTTTTTGTTAACTGTTAGTAACAAAGAGGGTGATATGCACAAGCTTATATGTTTTGGAGGGTCTATGAGTAGGCATACGATTGTCGGGCATTAAAATACAATTAGGCTATTTTGTAAGGATGGATTTGCAAAACACCCAATAAAAAAAGATATGGTTGAGGGGACTTCAGCCACCACCAAGGAAGGCAGAGCCCCCTCATTTGTTCCCTTCCTCTTACCCTGAAATGATAAAAGTGGAATTTTAGTACCAAGATAATTTTGGACACACATGCCATGAGGGCCAAAGAGCCAAGCTAGTGTGACTTGACAATTCATTGTGGGTCCCCTTGCATCTATCCCTACAACTAGATACCCAACCAATAAGCAATGAAAACACAGTCAACAAAAACAGCACAGCTCTATAGTATCAGTCAAAGTAGAGAAACCCATTTTACAATATTGTTTTAAAACAAGATTCCTTTCTGAAATGTAGTTATTTTCAATTTTCATAGTTATTTTTATACCCTAATCTCATTCAATTAATATTAAGATAAATTATACATAGCCCCTTGTAGTTTGACCTATTATCAATTTCACCACTTTTTGATTAAAATCCTACAAATGCACCTATAGTTTGAAGAAAATATTATTATACCCCACTCAGAAAGGTGTTTGTGCAAGGAAATTGAAACTACATGGCACATTTGTAGGGTTTTAAACATAAGGGTGTGAAAGTGATAATCGGTTAAGCCACAATGGATATATATGTAATTTACCCTAAATATTATGTTAAATTGCATGATACATCCCTAAACTTTTACCCATTTTCATGTTGAAATGTTATTCAGTCCGAAGATTTCTTCTGAATTTGCCGGCCCGATTGACGTTGCAGTGCACAACTGGTGGCTGAAACTCACCAACGATATTCAAATCTTTTCAGCCACCAGTTGTGCGCTGCCATGTCAATTGGGCCGGTGAATTCGGAAAAATCTTCTGACTGTATAGCATTGCTCTTTCATGTTTAACTCCTGAACTAAAAAACTGAATAAAATACCACGTGCTACAAAAAATCTTCACTTAATACCCTCCGTACAAGTGCACTTTGTTCATAAAATGATAAATGATTATGTTTTCTGTCAATAATTTATCCCCCTAGAAAGTTCATTCTTCACTTAATCACCCTCGGTCCAAGTGCAGCCTTGTTCATTAGAATGACAACCAATCATGTATTTTGTTCGGTTTTTTAGTTCATGAGGTACCATGAAAATGGGTAATAGTTCAAACTGTCTCATACAATTTACCCTAAATATTTACTAGAATTATCAGGTACTGATAAGTTCTATACATATTTTTTTTCAAATAAAAAAAAACCAATAAAATGTAAAAGAAAGTATTCTGAGAATCTTAAAGTAAGACAACAGAATGACATTATTCATAAGCTTTGGATGCTATGAGCCCACCCTGTTTCAACTCTCTCTCTCTCTCTCTCTCTCTCTCTCTCTCTCTCTCTCTCTCTCTCTCTCTCTCTCTCTCTAATTCTGTGATCCCCAATGGTCCAACAGTTGGCCTCCAAACTAGTGCATAATGGACTTTGGAAGCACCTTCTTTCTCACCTTGTGTTTCTTTTTCCAAACTAAAGGAGGAAAGTTGCAGCGCAGAGGGGGTAAAAGCAAAAGCTCCATCCCATTGCAATTTGCAATAGAGAGGCTTCTGCCACTGCGCAGCACCAACAGATGACAATTGAATGGGGGGGGGCTTGTCTTTCACGTGGGGAACACAACAATCTCAGACCAAATCCAAGCAAGATCCCCTACAACAGAGCAGAGGGCCTAAAAGGAAAAGGAGTATGAGCTACATGGATAGATAGCAACCGAATGAGAGGGACAAGAGCTGTGTAGAAGAGAGCATTAGCTAAAAGTCAATACTACAACAACAACAAGAGAGAGAGTGAAGAGAGAGAGAGAGAGAGGAGCTCACATGACATTCCACTTTCCTCCAATTCTCCATTTAATCTGCCCATTAAAGCCCCTCATCCCCCCTCTGCCAACCCCCATGTTTCATGTGCTTTTACTTTGCCCCTCTCTCTCTCTCTAGACACTACGAGAGAGAGAGAGAGAGAGAGAGAGATCTGCATGAGGGGTCAACATCCAAGGGCAGGGTGTCATATGTCCTAATCACCTTAGATGCAGCTCCATCCCCCTTGTCTTAAAGATCCAAGATAAGAAATCATGGTCACTTCATTATCTTGGTGGGTCTTTGTCTCCCTGTTTTAGGGCCTTGTTTTCTAGTTGGGTGTGTGATGGATGGGAAAGATGAGGGCTGGAGCCCCACTGTAGTCTTTTATCTCCACACACCAACAGGGGAAAGTGGTTGGGCCTGTGAAGTGAAGGGCAGGGCTGGGGAGAGTGGTGATTCAAAGCCCTAGCAGCAGAGGGGAGGGCATTAACACAAAGCACAAAAATAACCATGGCCCTAGAAGGCCTAAGTCCTACAGTGGGGTCTCTCTCTCACTCACATCAGTCCAAAGGGTGAGGTGGTGGTTTGGGGGGTGTCTTTATTTTCAAAGTTACTGATGGATGTGTGTTGCATGCCTCCCCACATTCCCCTCTGTTGGGTGTTTGATTAAAGAGGGGCTGAGGGACAAAAGAGAGGGCCTTCAATGCAAGAAAAAGATGTCTTTAGGTTTGAGGCCACCCCCCCCCCCCCTGCTGCAAGGATGGGAAGGGCTTTGCTTCTTTGCTTTACCCTTTTGCTTTTCAGATTATATACCTCCTTTAAGCAGGGGATAGGGGAGTCAGTAAACAACTAATGTTTTGGTGAGGAGGTTGTGGGTTCGATTCCCTCCTACCTGGATTTACCATGGAGTGCGTTGGGAAACTTTCGAGTGGGTTGGTGCGCATCCCCAGAGGGATTGATACGAGCCCAAAGTGGGTGATGCTTTAACAACATTGATTGATTCCCGTACAAATGGAGTAGATCGAACCCGTTGGCAATCCAAATCCGATCCGTACCAAAACTAACATTATGTTTGGTTTACTGTAGTTCGAACAAGAGAGTGCAATGGGGCCACAACTGCTGCAGTTGGAACACGCAGCAAAAGGCCGTGTGTTCCAACTATACCGTTTTCATCGCTTTTCTATGGAAAATCAGCATGTCCAGGGTTGCAACTGCTGCGGTTTGGAGCAACTACATGGAACCAAGCAGATGGGACGCCGAAATGTTGACTGCATGACTTCCAACTACACGGAACTAAACAGGTTATAAGATAGGAATTGCAACCCCAACCTGATCCGTAGTATCAATTAGACTCTGATGGGTCATCAAGGATTTAGTAATAGAGTATTAATTTAGACTGGATAGGGCTCCCAGATTTAGACTACCTCTGATGAGTCATCAAGGATTTAATTAGAGTACTTTTTTTTTTTTGGCGTGTGTACATAACTGGGTGTCACTGGGCCACATGAAGATGCCATCATTGCACAACACACTACAGACAAGGAAGTGACCGCACGAGCGAAGACAGGAAAGGGTCCACCTAGCCCGCAACGAACTAGAGAGACCCACCTGGTCCGAAGGAGAGCACCTGAGTGAAGGGAGAATCGATCCAGGGCAAGGAGCTGCATTGGTATGGTGGAACAAACTTCATCAAACGCAGAGGCCCGGACCAGACCCCGCGGAGACGAACAAAAGAAATTCAGATTGACAAATTGAAATTTTTTTACAACAAATCCAGACCAGGGAAGAAGCTGGTGGTCGCTGGTCGCGAGCCAATCCAGCTCCAGCTTGCAAGGCAAATGGATCCGACATATGTCGGGCTGGAGCCAGACCCAACCCGACCAAACCCACTTAGACCTAATCCACCCCAAGAAGACTTTTGTAATAATCATAACCATCATGCCTTCTTTTAACTATTAGAGCAATTTTTTTTTTTCCGAAGAGACCGTAATACAATAGGTTTACCCCCTCATATCTAATGTAATCAGGAATGACATAGTCTGTTCTCCAATCATTTTCCAAGGGAGTTGAAACTACAATAGTTTATCAAATTCTGCGGTTTAACTTACAGTAGTTGACTACAACTATATGAACCAAACCGATGTGTTGTGGGGTTGTAGTTCGAACTGCAGCGGCCAAATTGCTGCAGTTCTAACTACAACTCAACCAACCACACGAACCGAAGTGTGGAGCTAACCATACAATAATAATCACCAAACAGATCCCTTATGCTATTTTCTCTATGATTTACAAAAGATCAAGAAAAGTGAAAGAGACCAGCAAGATCATCATCCTAAATGTTATTAAACTTAGTTGTAGCCCACGTTTCTTTCGATCATACCTAACATGCAGAGGACGAAGCACAGCACCGCCTACATCAGCGGACAAACATTGTCCCTTCGTTTCCTTTTTTTTTTCTTCCCATCGAAGAACATGCACCACCCGATGACAGCTTCAGCCAATGAGGGTCTTAGAAATCAGTTCAGCAAACTATTCCCGATCTACTGTGTGCTTATTCAAGGGACTTTTGATCACAAATGACATTAGCTCACCCACAGACCATCCAAGGATTAGGGCACGAAGAGGATGCTCCAGAATGGCTTCTGAAGGTATATACATGATAGCGAGTTCACTCAATTAGATCTGCCATAACGTTGAAAAAGCCACAAAACTTTGATCAATGCATAAAATACTGAACAGGAATGCTTCATTTCATTTGTTTGTAGATCATCGGCAATATATGTGGAATTAGTACTGATCCCGTGCAATGCACAAATGGTTGCAATGCCGCTAGAACAGATAGCACATTCGGCACCGAATCTAGCTCCCCACTGTTTGTGTGTGCATGCGTGCGTGTGTGGCGGGGGGGGGGGGGGGGGGGGGGGAGAGAGAGAGAGAGAGAGAGAGAGAGAGAGGATTAATTACAAAAAAATAAAAATAAAGGGGGGAGAGAGATGGAAGATGGGGGGAATGAGGAGGCTGCCACTTGGTACAAAGGCCTCCATTTTATAATAGTAGTATTGATGATGTTTGAAGTATGTGTGTGCAGAAACATAGTATTACAAAGGCAACAAACAAACAGATCTCAGCTTTCTTCATATTCCACTTGTATGAGAAGCCACACATACATTACAAACATATTGACGCATATTCAGTATGTTAGGACTTGACAACAGGAGGTAGCAAGTACACCACTGATACAAAGGGGGGAAAAGATGGAAACCAAGACTCGGGGGGAGCCGAAGCACGGGCTCGATGTCACCATCTCCTTACCAAGGATGTCAGCAACTGCATGAAGCAAACAAGAGACTCAATGTATATTCTTAGTACTACGACGCAGCTTCAAGGTTTAATTCATGAATCGAGGATTTAGCTGAACCCGAACCGAAGCGCCCGAACCGTATTGGATTCTGGCAGAACCAAACCCATGATGATCGGAACAAATTCCAACTCGAGCGTATAACAAATCTATGTAGTTGCATGTGAATTCAAAATCTAATGACTAAACATACTATGACCTCTAGCGATGACCGTATATTCCATCGTTGGCTTCCTTTTAGATTAGGGTAACGGATGTTTGGGGAGGGGAGTTGATGTAGTACCGGTAAAAGTCCTGATTTAATGCAAGTTATATTCCGATTTTGTAAACTAATGCTCCGATACCAAATGAGTTAGAACAAAGTCACAAACAACGTGCAGCGCTAATATCAGAAAATACAAAACACGGTGGAGCTATGTACGAGTCAGATATAAGACCATAACACCTACCAACTCAATATATGAGGAACTCCTAGAGACACTTTCAGATGTCCAATCACCTGTTGTTTTTTTAAACGGGTGAGTGACGTTAGCATTTTTAAACAAGAGAGAGTGGACCATTGAAAAGCTTTGCGGGGACCACTTGGAAGCTCGCGACACTTGTCAAACGATGTGGCTAAAAACTAACGTAGCATACTACATGGGAGCCAGTTTGAGACTCGAAATAACATCCATCGTTCACTACAGTAGCTACGGAGCTACTGTAGCGAGCCCCTTGGAGATGCTCTTACATACTGATTCCAAAAAAAAATTATGATGCCATGCTTATCAACTCTGTAAACAGACATTCTGTCCTTTAAGTCGAGGATGTGTTTATGTTACTTGGATACTCACGTAATCAAAGTTTTCAGACGCGAAAGCGTGACGTAAGGTGTTTTGCTGACCAAAGCCTTGAGGCGTAAGCCTCGAGGCATGAGGCGTAAGCCTCAAGCGAGTCTATATTTTAATTAATTAAATATATAATAAATATAGAAATAAATATTAATAATTAAATAAAATATAAAAAACAAAGAAATGTATGAAAATTAATAGTTTCACATCATAATACACGATTCCACATCCACTCATCATAATAGTTTACCAAAATATACATAGAGTATGTAAAGTATATCATTATACCTAAATTGAACAATACTTGAGAGTTGAGACAATATTTATAAAACTCCAAGTTTCAAGTCAAATGAACCAAATCCACAATTCCATATAATGCCACCATAAAATTCTAATTAAATCCATAATTTCCAACCGAAAGCTTTAATCATCCAAAATAAAAGCACACTTAGAAATTATAAATTGTCACTTTAATAAAAAAAAACACAAGTCAAAGATTTGCTCAATCAAATTGGAGCTCTTTATCTTCTATAGTATTATAAGCAAATTCGGGGCCCATGAAACGGTATTTTTTTAAAAAAAAAAAAGCATTCACTTCATAAAAAAAATCACCAAAATCAAGCACAGCAGAGGCTTACGCCTCGGGCTTGAGGCGTACGCCTCAGCTGTTTGCATGCCTCATACAGCGCCTTTGGGGCGTTTTTGCTGCGCCTCACCCTGAGGCGTGCCTCGAGGCGTAAGCCTCAGGCCTTTGAAAACATTGCACGTAATATTGTTGTGACCACAAAAGAGGCTTTTCCCAAAATGACCAATATCCACATATTGCTCAACAAAAATAAGTGCCTAAAATTATTAATTTTCTTACCCCCTATTTTTCTTGACAAACATACCCTTAAGGAGTAAAACAAATCAAACATAATGGCATCTTCTTCATGTCTTCCTTCGTGGGTATGCATACTGGCTTTTTTCTCTTACCATTGCCTAAAACATCAACTTCTTTGGAAATTAAAGGAGCCCTCGCTAGAGGTATTGAAACCTATTGTCAGGAAGTCTCTGGGCACCAAAAGACTCGTCGAGTCGACCTAGACATGGAGCCCTGTTCTGGCCGGAACCCTACACTTGTCAGAGTTTAGCCGATGACCAAAGCATGTTGTCGTCGGAGTTGGATTTCTTGATCTTTTATCTCCAAGAAAGTTATGCACTCCTTACTCCCGACCCTCTCTCTCTCATAACTTTCTTACGTGGAGATTATCGTGAAGTCGTCGGAAATAATTCAAAAGCTGCGGAAGCCTATTACGAGGTATGGAGCGATTTCAATAGTCATGGAACCCTAGCTCTAGACCACTAGAGCATGGTTTCAAATATCGGCCAATATCGATACAAACAGGTTTTGGCTGGGCCGATATCGAACCATCACCAAGATCAAAGCTCAACCCGTACCGGTCGATACCTACCTGTGTAGGTCCGTATTGACCAGTTCAATTAGTTATCGATCGGTTCAACTCGGTAGCGGTTGGATGCCTAGTTATTTTTCTTTTGATTTGACCTTTTTCTTTCTATTGGAAAACTGACTCCAGCTCAAATTCATGAAACATAGAAAAATTTAAAGATCATAGAATCAAGAATTGATGTAATTACCTCTAGTAAGTATTATTACTAGTTTAGTATCTTAAACTTTAAACATAAACCCTAACCTTAACATAACCCGAAACCCTAACCCTAAAACTTAAACCTAAAGCTCCAAAAGTCTACTTCTTATTTATTTATAACTCCTAATATATTTTTTCTTTTTCTGATTTTTTTGTGAATGTCGCAATTTTTTTAAAAAAATAGGTTGATATCGCTTTCAGCCGATACCGAGTCGTATCGCTGATAAGTATCGGTCTGGAGCCGACAAATATCTGTACTGATACCCTTATTTTAAACCCTGCACTAGAGGTGACCCAAAATTGCTTGCAAGTCTATGACAATCCCATTCACCTGGAAGATTATGTGAATATGATCCTTGAGCCCAAAACCCATCACTGGAGGTCCCTCGCAGAAGGTTAACTTCAAGCTAAGGTATAAACCATTAAACCAAACATTTCCATAATTACACTTGATTTTCCTGTTGACTTTTGTGTAAATCCTAAATGTGAAATCAAATCAAGGCCAAAGCCAACCCTAGAATAAAAATATGGCCAAAGAAAGAAAGGCAATATCAAACCCTAGAAATTCGTATAAACTCTAATTGTCTTCTCAATGCAAATCTAATTTAACTTTTTATGAATTTATTTTTCTCTAGTTTTGAGTTTAAATTGCACTGAGAATCTATCCGTTTTTGCCAATGCAAAGGCAGATATACTAGTATTTGAGCTGTGCCAGTGCAACATCATATTTGTGTTTGGAGAATCTGTCTTCCCAAAGAAAGATAGAACAATACTTGTTTTTGAGTTGAGTTAGTGTTGAACCGGCCTTGCATTTGGAGATTTTACTCACCCGCAACAAATTCAAAGTAATTTTCCTCATGTATCGCATTGGCTTGTGTTGAGTTACCATGAGTTATAGTTCCTAGTGGCCCTTTTGTCTTTTTTTAAGATGCCCAAGAAGAAGAACCAGAAGAACCAAGATGGCTAACTTGTTTCCTTCAATCAAGATGGCCTACTTGTTTACTTCTCTTTGTCCACCATCTTTATTTCTTCACTGGGGTATCCTGGCTCTTCTGACTCTTCCAATCCCCTAGGATATCATGGCTCTTCTGGAACTTCCTCTTAGTCATCTGGAAAAAAAGAAAAGAAAAGGACCACTGAGAACTGTAACTCAACGTAAGTCTAACGTAAACCCAACGCAATACAAGAGCATAATTGCTTTGAAATAGAGATGGGAAGACAAGAAAAATTCCAAATGCAAGTCTGATGTAACAAAGATGCAACGCAAATGTAAGTATTGTCATGTCTTTGCGTTGGGATGAAGACCATATTCTCCAAGAACAAAACTGACACAACACCGGCGCAACTCAAATGCAAGTATTGCTTTGTCTTTGCGTTGGGAAGACATATTGATACTTCGTGCATTCTAAACTCAAAGCCAAAGTTAAAAACAGTAAAAGCTGGGATACACCGATACTTCGAAACAGGTGTCGTACCCGTATCAAATATTTCTCGATACTCCGATACATATCCGATACAGCTGAGAAGTATCGGGATTTAAAAAAACAAAAAGAAAAGAACCAATACGTCGGAGATACAGGGCCGATACATTGGGGATACGTGACCGATACGTCAGGGATACAGGACCGATACGCCGGGATACGTGTTGATGGCTATGTTCGGATATGGGTCTAAATTCCATACATAACCATTTGCTTAATGATATCATTTATATGTTTTATTTTTTCGATGATGCATGTGACACTAACTTTGTATTTTGTAATGGATAATGGATGTTAGTATTTTTTGCTAGCGTTTTGTAATGGACAATGAATGTGACACATGTATAATGTTGTAAGCGTTACCTTTTTGTAACGGATGAATGTGACACTAGTTTTGAATTTTTGGGTTATATTGAATGTAAATCATGTAATGAATGATGAACATGGTCATATTTAATTTTCAAACTATTCACTATTCATATTCTAGCATAAAAATATATTATATTTAATTATATATATATATAATTACAAACGTATCCCTGTCGTACCGTGTGTATCCTAGTTTTTCAAAAATCCACGTATCGTTGTATCCGTATCCATGTATCTATATCCCCGTATCCGTATCAATGCTTCCTAGAGTAAAAGTAACATCGAATTTGCATTGGGAATGCGGTTATAGTTAATATGAAATTCTAGGTTTGCTATGGGCTTTCTTTCTTTGACCTTTTTTTATTCTAGGGTTGATTTTGGCCTTGATTTGGTTTTACATTTAGGGTTTATATGAAATTCTGAGACAAACGAACAGAATTATATAAATGTTTGGTTTAAGGTTTGAATTTATACCATTGCTTGACATTGCAGAGATCTCCGACGATGGGTACGGGGGCTCAAGGATCGTCTTCCCAGAGTCTTCCAGGCAGCTAGGATCATTGCAGACTTGCAGGCTATCTTTAGCGACCTAGGGTTAGGGCTTTGTAGCTATTGAAGTTGTTCCCGACCTCTGGCGACCTCAAGATAGACATTCACAGCTCTAGAAGTCTTTCCCGGTGCCTTTATGATGATTTCCGATAAAGAAAGGGAGGTGCTGTCCAAAAGTAAGAAGAGAAAACAAAACTTGGTTGGAGACAAATAGTTCTCTCGAGTGATTTATTTTTTGCCTAATATTTTTACAACCTGAAAGGGAAAATGGTCCAAAAAATCAAGTACACATTTTCAGGAAAGTTATGCTTTCAAGCGCTTGTTTTACTTTGAGCAATACATGGAAGTTGGTGGTCATTTTGGGAAAACTTCACAACAAAACGAGTAATGTTTAGATTATTAGCTGTTACTTTATATATGTATCAAGATCTAGTATTCATATTTACCAAGATATTTACTATTAGTATTCATATTTAAGATAATTTCCATCAGTATTCCTATTTACCATAACTTTTATCAGATTAGTTATTAGTAAACCAAAAACTAAAGTGACTCGTAACGTATACCGACATGTCATTAAAAATGGCTATCAATACACCTAGCTTGTCCATGTTGAGGTGATATTTACCAACATATAACATAGGGAGTCAAGTGTCTTAGAATATTGAAAGCAAAAATAATTCTTCCACCATTCATTTTAATTAAGGGCTGCCTCTTTTATGAATGTAGATTTCTACATCCCTCTTTAATAAACTTCCTCACACAACCATCAATAATATGTTGGGTAGTTTCTCCTTTCCTAACCCTCCATAAATTGAAGCACTCCTTTCTACTGAGGACCCTAAGATCTTGATTCCACGTGCCCACACCATCTTGTTTGGTTCTCTAACACTATTTTCATTTGGCAGAGCACCAATACCAAGTTTCTATGCCAATGTTTCCTAATTTTTATCACATCTACTTAAGCTTCTCATCTTTGTGATGTTCATCGAACATATCTTCTAAATATGATCATACAACATTATGGGCTTACATCTGTCATAATTTCCCATTAAGCCATTCAATTTTCAGATTACACGGCCCTTCTTCAAAACCAGATGTCAATCTGACGTCATACCATTTTTTCCATCTGGGCTTTTGATGCTATCGGTGCTGCTATCCTAAGAGCGTGTGCATCAGATGCATCTGACTGCACCACGAGGAATTATAGCATTAACTGAAAGAGAAGGTACCTAAAGATATTTTAGATAAGCAGATAACTAGGAAAAAGCAGGATTATTACCTCAAAAAGTTCAAATGGACTCCCACGCTTGTATACTTCATTTCTCTTGCTTTGTGTACTACGAAGAAGACTACACACCAGGGCACGCCATCCAATCAACAAGACCCCCGTGCTTCCCATAGCTACCAACATAAATGCTGTTTGTGGAATATGACCTGATGTTGCTGCCCTGATGGCAATCCCCAACTGCCAAAGAAAACAAATATCTGTAAGAATATCAAGGACAGCAACTGAAATACTTGCAAGGAAAAACTGGTTAAAAGGTAATGTAAGAAGTTCAGAGAAAGGATGAAAGCAAAATCACCTCATATTTCTAATACCTTTCCAATATGGAACTGTTCCACATGATATTTGATCAGATGACTTTCTAACTTACATTAGGTGAAGTATTCAGTTCTTTTTTTTTCTTTTTTCATTCAGATACTATTCGGTGACCATCAAACGCCACTGAGACTTAACCAGATATCTGCATCTAGCGATAAAATGGGTTCTATAATCATATGGACATGGCTCCAAGATGTAAATTAGGAGCGAGCCCTCTGGGATGATACGGACGAGTGGGTCTTCTATGATGAAAACTTGATCTACAGAGCGATCAACTTTTGAAGGTGAAAGCTCGAGACCAAGGAGGCACTTATAGAGGGGTGGCGGTCATGGGCATCGTGGACAAGGTATCAGTGTATCACCAACAGTAGCCAGGTAACATTCGAGTAGGATTATTGGGGACTTGATGGACCTGACACTGAGCCAGCAGAGGACATGGATTAGCCTCTCTTCAGGATTGATGGGGAGACAAATGCCAGCGGATTGGCTAACGGATCTGATGGACGAGTACATTACAGAAGAAATAATTCAAATGATGGCGGATTGGCTAACGGATCTGACGATAAAGGTGATGGAGACCTCACCCGATGTGAAGTTGAAAATATAGTAAATTATTAGTTTAATTTTCTCTTAAAGGGACTACTTTCTGAGGTATTACAATTATAAATTTTAATACCTCATAAAGGGCTGATGCAGGACGCAAAAGGGGCAGCCATTGTCGATGGTTCGCGATCTCCAAATTAGGGTTTTTGAGAGAGATAATGGGGGAGGAGAAGAGAGGAGGGGGAAGATCCGGAGTCCATCGGATTTGGGGAATCCACCCCTGATGGATTCCAATCCAGGAAACCCTAATGAAGCCCGCAAGCCGTCAATTTTTTTTTTAATCAATCAAAAGCGTTGTTTCATTCATCAAAGGGGAGGCCTATAAATAGGCGTACATTATTTGGTCTCCAAGAAACCATAAAATAACTATCAAAAATAAAAAAGATAATGCTTTCCAAAATTAAAAGATCTAAATCTATCCTAAATCTTAACTAAATTATATCTTTAAAAATATCATATTTAATAATCCGAAAATAATGTATTTTCGGAATAAAATAATTATTTTATTCCAAATTTAATATTTTATTCCGAAAATACTATTTTAGGAATTATTAAATTCGAATTTTATTTTAATTATGCCTTGAGCACGTGTCAAACTGTGGAAGTTGTGCATGCCGGGCCCTGTTCCCATCAAGGGCCTACCTTTTCTTCATATCTTTGCAAAATTTATAACCCAATTTTTTTGTAGGTCAAGGCCATATCCTACGATTCCAAACTACCTCCAATAATAAGTATTTTTTTTATTTAAGAGTTTAAAGTCTTTTAATTATTTTTTTTATAATTTTCTAGATTTTTCAGTTGTTTTTTATTTTTTTAATAAAAACGCACAACATGGATGTACGATCACACTATCTCATATGCAGCCTATGCAGTCAAAGTCGGTAGTCGGTCATAGTCGGCCAAGGGCCGACTAGGACTAGTCGGGACTAGTGGGCCAAAACTTATTCTAACCCCTCCCCCCTCCCTAAACATATATGATATATGAACTAGCATAAATGTCAATAAGTGTATGATATTAGTCGGTTAATAACAATACATACCTTCACACTTCACAGCATGGGTATAAATACATAAGTAACAGTCTAACAGAACACGGTTGTATTGGCTTCATGCTCATGTCAGAGGACTCAGAACTAAAAATTCATCACAATATTTGTTTGATGATGTTTAATCTGTGAACAACCCCAATTTTGATTATAGGGTTATATAGATATCAACAAATAAACTAATTATTTGTCTATGTTTTTATCTGAGATTCTCAGGTGCTCAACAGATGATTACAGGGAAGAGCCATAGTTGTGTCTTGCGACTCAAGACTTTGAACCAATGTAAAAAAATCCAAACAAAATTGCTTACAAAGACTCTTTTCAAAAAAAAAAAATTACTTGCAGAATGCTGCCTGAGGACTAGTCGGCAGTCGCTAGTCGGGGACTATTTGGACTAGTCGGGTCTAGTCAGGGACTAGTCGAGATTCCGCCCAGCAATGAGAGAATCGGAATTAATCAGTCAGCAAAATGCCGCTTGGGGACTAGTCGGGGAATAGTCGCCGATTAGTCCCGACTTTGATACCATAGTATACAGCTCAGTCTGAGTGGTGCAATCACACATCGCACTTGAGAACATCATAGTTAACAAGTCAGAAATCGAAAAAAAAACAAGAAAAAAAATTGGAAAGAAACGACGAAAACGAGAAAAACGGGGGAAAAAAACAAAAAAACATTGGAAAAATAACAAAGAAAACCTTAAAAACCATACGTAGTATATATGTCATTTTCCAACATTAACTAATAAAAAAAATATACCACTACCTAGTGGTCAGTGCATCACTGAGCTGGCCGATGCATGCCACACCCATAGTATGTCCCTTGCAGAGACCCTTTCTACCTCTCTCTTTCTCTCTCGCAGTGACTCTATCCTCTTTGTTTTTCGTGGAAACCGATCGCAGCAATGCAGAGGAGGGATAAAACCCCAACCCCGTGTATTCTAAGCCGAGATCGGGAGTCTCTCGACCCTTTATCCCGTGTCTGCTAAGCCGACGAGTTGTAAAAAAACCCGAACCCAAGTGAAAAACCAAACTGACCATATAAGACATGTACTTCGCGTATTACGCATTTTAAACGCATATAAAACATACATTAATGTTTTTTTCAAAAATACGAGTTTTATTCTCGTATGCTACGAGTTCAGAGTGATACGTGTTTTATACGCGTTTTTTTCAAAAAAAAAATCCAATTTGATTACTATGGACAACATTGGAATCAACATAAGCAATATGCTCTATTTGGATGTGACTTGTTGGAGGATCAGACGAATAGTACATTTCTTTGGTTAATTAAGGTGTGATTGAGAGCACTGGAAGAAAAACAACCTGTCTCAATCATTACCGATCAACGTCGTGCAATGGAAAATGACAATAAAATTGTATTTCCTCAAACCCGTCATCGATTATGTTTACAACACATTGTTCAAAATGAATTAAAACATTTAGCTGCCATCAAAATAAAATATCCAAGTTTTGAGAGTGATTACAATAGATGCAAAATATAGCCAATGGAATACAGATTTAGAATTTAGATGGTGAGCTTTAGTATAAGTATTGTGGGGGGTTCTGAATCGAACCGGGCGGTTCGAGTGGCGAGCACAATCCAACAAGCCACAATAAAAACAAACCGAGAATTACGTGGAAAACCCCTTCGCAACGTCGAAGGGGAAAAAACCACGGGCGGGGCGAGAATGCACTAGAACTATCTTTCGGTTACAATCTCTCACCTAAACCCCAATTACATTCCCTGAGGACCGGTCTCCCAAACTACCGACCTCTGTAATTTCACTCTGTCTACCAACCGCTGCGGACAGTGTCTGTCTGCAGGTCGCTTGCAAACAGTGTCTGGCTGCTGACCGACCGACCTCCGCAGACAGCTTCTGGGTGCAGACCGACCGACCTCCGCAGACAGCTTCTGGGAGCAGACCGACCGACCTCCGAAGACAGCTTCTGGGAGCAGACCGACCGACCTCCGAAGCTCCGCGAATTCCGGGACGAAACGGGCAGCGTCTCCTCCAGAAATCTTCCCTCTTTTTCGCTGTAGGGGTGGGTCCCCTTTTATAGTGGCGGGGTGACGGTTACACTCCGCGAAAATCGGGCGAGTGACGTGTCCCCGCAATGAGCTCAACCGCCGCGATGACGTGGCGCGCGGTTGACACCTGGTCACGTTGGCCCGGAAATGCGGAGCGTTGTCAGCACTACGGGCCGTGTCTGACTGCTACTTCACTCCTCATTTCGTTGCTCATCCCATCGAGGAGGGGGGGGGTGTGCTTCCTTGGTGACCCGACCGGCCCCCCCCCCCTTTTGGCTACATGCCAACCCACAAAGAGAGGGGGGGGCTGCTGCCCCCTTTGTGTAACAACCGACCGGCCCCCCTTGGCTACATGGCAACCCACAAAGAGAGGGGGGGGGGGGGCTGCTGCCTCCTCTGTGAAACAACCGACCGGCCCCCCCCCCTTTGGGTACATGCCGACCCACAAGGAGGGGGGGGCTGCTGCCTCCTCTGTGAAACAACCGACCGGCCCCCCCCCTTTTTGGGTACATGCCGACCCACAAGGAGGGGGGGGGCTGCTGCCTCCTCTGTGAAACAACCGACCGGCCCCCCCCCCCTTTGAGTACCTGCCGACCCACACAGAGGGGGGGGCTGCTGCCTCCTCTGTGAAACAACCGACCGGCCCCCCCCCCCCCTTTGGGTACCTGCCGACCCACACAGAGGGGGGGGCTGCTGCCTCCTCTGTGAAACAACCGACCGGCCCCCCCCCTTTGGGTACATGCCGACCCACAAGGAGGGGGGGGGCTGCTGCCTCCTTGGTGAACCAACCGACCGGCCCCCTTGCTTGGCTACATGCCGACTTACAAAGAGAGGGGGGGGCTGCTGCCCCCTTTGTGGACCAACCGACCGGCCGACCGGCTCCAAAAAAGAATGATACACACAATACCCCCTCCTGACCGGACGGTCTTCGGTCCCGCCCGGTCAGGATGACTTGCCTCGATTTGCGTGCCCGCCTCAGTTCGGGGCTGTTGCAACTCAAAAAAGCTGTCCAGAGTTTCTTCTGACTTCTCACCACATGGCGTCGCCGGGCGCCGCCACCTCGCCTTTTCGAAATTCGAACCCACCCATCTCCAACTTCGTCTATAAATAGGAGTCAGATGGTTCGTTTTTCTCCTCTGCTTCAGATCTTTCCTCTGTGGCTGAAGGCTCATTTGGGAGGAGTTTCGCCTGAATACACGTCGACGACTTGCGTGTCGGCTCGTTTGTATACACGTCGAGTGCCTGCACGTCAGCTCGTTTGTATACACGTCGAGTGCTTGCGCGTCAGCTCCTTGGATACACGTCGAAGACCTGCTGCGAAGATGTCTTTCACCTGGTTCACAGTGCCGAACAAGTTCCCACTGATGGAGGATGTCCGGGCAGCATACAGTATTCCAGATGAAATTACGCTTTCTTTCGCTACCGATCCTCTGGACTCGTCAGACGACGACCACACCGTCGTCACGCTCGGTCAGCTTCGCTGCGGCATGCGGCTTCCCCTGGCGAGTTTCTCTGGTCGTCTACTGGAGCGCATGAGCGTGTCTCCTGGCCAGCTAGCTGGCAACGGCTGGAGGATCCTCCGCTGCATGGAAGAGATAGAGGTGCGGGCGGGGCAGCAGCTTTGCGTCGCGTACCTGCTGAAGAAGTATTTCCTCAAAGACTACAAGGTGACGCCTGGCAGCATCTTCTCATACTTCAGCCTGCAGGCGCGTGTAGGCAGTCGCCCTCCTATTGGGGGTTTAGCTGATTCAGTAAGGACTTGGAAAGAATGCCCCATTGTGGTCGGGGGACCTTGGAGGGGAGGCTTCAACGTTCCCAGTCGTCTCTCCCAACTCGCCGCGACCATTGAGGAGTACTACCCCTCCAGGCAGCTTCAGTGCCCCGGAGCTGTTGAAGAGGAGTTGGACCAACTCATCAAGGAGGTGACAAACAACGACGACGACTGGCGGCAGCTGTTTCCGAAGCTACCGGTCGTCAGATCCTACAGCTCCACTTCGAAGAAAGGCAAACAGCGTGCGGCGTCCAGTAGGGGAGAAGAACCCATTTCTTACTCTTCTGAGCTTCCTGACAGGTACGTCAGCTCCGTCAGACGCTTCAATCCAAACACCGCTACATCTAAACTCTGCGTGGTCTTCAGGCGGCGCGTGAAGTCGACTAAAGCTGCAGGCGAGAGCAGCCGACCGGCCGAGCGCAACGTAGCTGCGCCTACTGGGAGATCAAGGAGGCGAGTTTTGCTGACTGAGTCTTCTAGCGATGAAGAGGCTGGACGCGCTCTTCTCGCTCGCTCCATGCGACGTGCCGCTGCCGACGACCTTCGCTCCCTCCCTGACGACTGGGTAGAGGATGTGCCGTCTACGGGTAAGCAGTATGTGGAGGTAGAGGAGTCGCAGATGAGCTCCGGTTATAGTCCCTCTCCTTCCCTCGGGCGAGACGAGCGAGCCATACCGTCTGGCTCGGCTGGGTCGCGTAGGCGAGCTTCACCCCGCGGTCCCTCCGCTACACCTACCGTTGTACCAGCTGCTGCCCCTGCCGCTAGAAAGCTTGATCGTGCCGTGGCGCGGGAGTTCCTGCCTTCACCTTCCTCTTCTGCATCTGGGGGCGCTGCCAGGCCATCCCCCCATTCTCCCCTCAGGGCCACTGAAGCTACGTCCCATCGTCGTTCTCCCAGAGCTACTGAAGATTACGGGGAGGAAGATGATTGTGTGGGTAGTCCTGGCTGGGAGCGTCAGCTTGACGAGTTTCATGAGGTAAGTCTAAGTCGTTAACGAGTTGACCACACGTCGACGACGCGCGTGACTGCACGCTGACGATATGCATAACTACACGCCAACGATATGTTTCGACTTCACGTGGTAGTAACTTCTCCCTTTAACTTTGTGGTACATGTTGTTTCCTTCTTTGTCAGGCGGGCTGTCGACTCGTGGAGGGAGGCATGCAAAGGATGACGCATCTTAAGGTCTCCCTTCAGGCTTCTCGGAAGGAGTCGAGGGGGCTACGCGCTCAGCTGGCGGAAGCTCGACGGGTTCACGCCGAAGAACTTGCTGCCATCCAGGCTCAGCTCGAAGCCGCGCTGGAGAACGCTTCTGACTCCTACGGGCTCCAAGAAGCGCTGGATTCTGCTAAGGTGGAAAATGACGAGGTGTGGGCAAAGTTCAGGGCGCAGGCGGCTACGATCAGGGAGCAGCGCGCAGAGGCCCATGCCGTCCAAGCCGCTCACGAGGCCGAAATTGCCGCGTTGAAGGCTTCCTTTGATCAGGCCGAAGCAGCGCACAAGGCCTCCTTGGACCAGACCGAAGCAGCCCACCAGGCTGCGCTTGACAGACAGCAGGCTGAATACACCACGCATTGCAAGTCGCTCCTTGCGGAGCAGGCGGAGGAATGGCGCAAGAAGGTCGCGAAGCTGCGCGGCAAGCTCCCGTCGGGATCGTAGACGACGACTGACCGCCCTTGCTCGCTGCCTTACTTTGCTTCGTGATGTAATAAAACAAAACCTGTTTGTACTGAGATCTCTTAACATTTCATCTGCACTTCATGACTGTTGCCTTTTTCATCAACTCTGCCTCTCAAGTTTACGTCGATGATCTGTTTGTGCTTTTACTACTCGTCGACGATGTGTGTATCTACACGTCGACGACACGCTGAGCTACACGTCGATGCACGTAACTACACGCCGGCGACGTACAACTACATGTCGACGCGCGTAACTACACCCCGACGACGCACTACTACACGTCGACGACGCGTGACCAAAATCCGGTCCTTGTATTAGCACGGCTGATATACCCCGGATTGTTTGCGTGAGTTGATCGGTTGTTCCCCCGCGGGTTTTGCCAACCGATTTTTCCAAGCGTTCACCGGCCGGTCTCACCCTTCGCAGGGACCTGTCGATCGGTCAGCCAGGTGGTAGAACTCGCTCGGAGTGTTATGTACCACTTGGTTTAGACTGGTTAACCGGTCGTACCCTGACAGGGTCTGTTGACCGATCTTTCCAGTTGTTCACCGGCCGGTCTTGCCCTTCGCAGGGACCTGTCGACCGGTCGGCCAAGTGGCAGAACTCGCTCAGAGTGTTATGTACCACTTGGTTTAGACTGGTTAACCGGTCGTACCCTGACAGGGTCTGTCGACCGATCTTCCCAGTTGTTCACCGGCCAGTCTTGCCCTTCGCAGGGACCTGTCGACCGGTCGGCCAAGTGGTAGAACTCGCTCGGAGTGTTATGTACCACTTGGTTTAGACTGATTAACCGGTCGTACCCTGACAGGGTCTGTCGACCGATCTTTCCAGTTGTTCACCGGCCGGTCTTGCCCTTCGCAGGGACCTGTCGACCGGTCGGCCAAGTGGTAGAACTCGCTCGGAGTGTTATGTACCACTTGGTTTAGACTGATTAACCGGTCGTACCCTGACAGGGTCTGTCGACCGATCTTTCCAGTTGTTCACCGGCCGGTCTTGCCCTTCGCAGGGACCTGTCGACCGGTCGGCCAAGTGGTAGAACTCGCTCGGAGTGTTATGTACCACTTGGTTTAGACTGATTAACCGGTCGTACCCTGACAGGGTCTGTCGACCGATCTTTCCAGTTGTTCACCGGCCGGTCTTGCCCTTCGCAGGGACCTGTCGACCGGTCGGCCAAGTGGTAGAACTCACTCGGAGTGTTATGTACCACTTGGTTTGGGTTGCCTCGGTTAACCATTATTCACTCACATGAACAAAAACGTTGAGCAAATGCATTTTTATTGAATAGATTCAGAGTTACAAAGCGGTTACATGCATCTTGCCCATTTAACTACCCTGATAGAATTTGCGCAGATTGGCTGCATTCCATGGTCTTGCCAGCGCGTCGCCGTCTTGAGTCTTCAGGCGGTAGGCTCCGTTTTTTCCCATACCATCGATGATGTATGGTCCTTCCCAAGTAGCTCCCAACTTGCCGCTTCCCAGCTCCTTGGTATTGTCAAAGACCTTCCGCATCACTAGGTCCCCTTGTTTGAATACCCGCCTTCTGACTTTGCGATCATATGCCCTCTTGATAGCTTGATGGTAGTTAGCTAGGCGCGCCCTTGCTCTCTCCCTCTTCTCTTCCAGCAGGTCCAGGCCATCTTGCAGGAGTTCGTCATTCAACTTCGGGTCGTCAGCCACGACCGTTCTCTGTGTCGAGACCAAGGTCTCCGTTGGCAGGACTGCTTCAGAGCCGTAGGTGAGACTGAACGGGGACTCTCCCGTCGGTCGCTTCGGTGTCGTCCGATATGCCCATAAAACCCCGGGTAGAGCTTCTTCCCACAATCCCTTCTTCTGTTCCAGCTTCTTCTTCAGTATGTCGAGAATGGCACGATTCGTCGACTCTGCCTGCCCGTTGCTCTGGGGGTACCGCGGTGTAGAGAAGAATAACTTGATGTTGTTACTGGCGCAGAAGTTCTTGATTGACTCCGCGTCGAACTGTCGCCCGTTGTCTGCAACGAAAGCCCGCGGCAGTCCAAATCGGCAGATGATGCTGCTCCATAGGAACTTTCCTACTTGAACTTCCCCGATCTTCAGCAACGGGATTGCCTCCACCCACTTGGTGAAGTAGTCGGTGGCGACGAGGAGGAACTTCCTCCGGTTTGGCGACGTCGGGAAGGGGCCCAAGATATCCAACCCCCACTGTTGGAAGGGCCAAGGGCTGGATACTGGGTGCAGCTCTTCTGCGGGTTGATGTATGGAGGGGGCATGCTTTTGACATTGCAAGCATCTTTTCGCATATCCTCCCGCATCCGCTTCCATGGTGGGCCAGTAGTAGCCCTGCAGCTTTATCTTCCGCGCCAGGGCTCTTCCTCCGGAATGGTTCCCGCACCCCCCTTCATGTACCTCTTTCATGATTTCTGCCGCTTG
Organism: Chamaelirium japonicum; assembly: GCA_947650365.1. Lineage (NCBI taxonomy): Eukaryota > Viridiplantae > Streptophyta > Magnoliopsida > Liliales > Melanthiaceae > Chamaelirium > Chamaelirium japonicum. Next base: position 64,395,218 of record OX393557.1, read on the forward strand.
TTCCTTCGTGAGGCACTTGAGGTACGGTCCGCCGAACGAACGCTTGTACAGCTCGTCGTCGATGAGGGTGTATCTTGGAGCGTGCGCCTTGGTTCTTCGGGCCTCATCGACGTCCTCCGGTAGTATCCCATCAAGTAGATACTTCTTCATGTTGCCTATCCAATCCGCTCCGACCGTGATAGTATGGGCCGCCTCAATGGCTTGTGTCCTCCTCGTCAGGCAACTATCTTCTACGGGGCCGACTGTTCGTGGGTCAGCTTGCACCTCGATGAAGACCCGCTTCTCCCTATCTTCTCCGAGTACCGATGCTAGATTAGCAAGGGCATCCGCCTGCTTGTTTTCCGCTCTGGGGAACTGGTGGAAGCTTATGTCTTCGAACTTGGCGATCAACTCCCGGGCAAGCTTCAAGTAGGCTTGCATCCTTGCGTCGCGGGCTTCATACCTACCGGTAATCTGATTGATCACCAGTTGGGAATCGCCGTAGACCTGCAGGCTGGTCACCCCCAGCGCTGTTGCCATCTCCAGTCCTGTCAGCATTGCCTCATACTCCGCTTCGTTATTCGTCGTCGGGAAAAGTAGCCGCACTGATTTTTCGAGCTTCGTGTGGTCGGGGGTTACTAGGACTACCCCCACACCACTCCCAACTGCGCACGACGAGCCATCCACGAACAATCTCCAGCCCTGTTCTTCGTCTTCCTGTCCTGCTGCCGCACCGACTCCCACGGGTCGACCGGCAGCTACCGACAGGTCTTCTAACATCTCTGGTACCGGTGCAGTGTCTTCCGCCGGGAAATCGCTGAGGAAGTCCGCAAGTGCTTGGCCCTTGACTGCTTTCCGAGGCACGTACCGAGGACCAAACTCTTGCAGCTCTGCAGCGCACTTGCTCAGCCGACCTGCCCGAGTAGAGTTATCCAGTACTTCCTTCAGGGGGTGCTCAGTGATGACCTCGATGGGGTGAGCGACGAAGTACGGGCGAAGCCTCCTTGACACGTACACTAATGCCAGGGCTACTTGTTCGATCCGCGCGTACCGAGTTTCAGCTGACGTCATGATGCGGCTGACGTAGTAGACAGGCTTCTCCACTCCTTCGCTCTCGTATATCAGTACAGCGCTGATTGCTGCCTCCGATACCGAAAGATACACCCCCAGCGTTGCACCTGGCCGGGGGGCTGTCAAGATAGGGGGTCGGCCAAGATAAGTCTTCAGCTCTTGAAACGCCTCTTCACAGCGTTGGTCCCAGTCGAAAGGTGCGAGCTTACTCAGCCTCTCGAACAGGGGCCGACACCGGTCTGAGGACTTGGAAATGAAGCGATTGAGGGCGTTGATCCGTCCGGTAAGCTTCTGGACTTCCTTTCGTGACTTGGGCGACGGCATCTCCTCCAAAGCACGGATCTGCTCTGGATTGGCTTCGATTCCCCGTCGGGTGACCAAGTATCCTAGAAATTTTCCCGACGTCACGCCGAAGGCGCACTTGGCCGGGTTCAACTTCATACTGTACCTACGCAAGGTTGCGAAGGTTTCCTCCAGGTCTTGCATGTGCGTATCCTCAGCCTGACTCTTCACAAGCAAGTCGTCGACGTAGACCTCCACGTTCCTTCCGATTTGGTCGACGAACATCTTGTTCACCAACCTCTGGTACGTCGCTCCCGCGTTCTTCAGCCCGAAAGGCATCATCTTGTAGCAGAAGAGCCCTCGACCCGTGACAAAGGTCGTGTGCTCCTGGTCTTCTGGATTCATGGGGATCTGGTGATAGCCCGAGTAGCCGTCCATGAACGAGAGCCTCTCGTGTCCCGCCGTGGAATCCACCAGGGTATCGATGCGTGGTAGCGGATAGCTGTCCTTCGGGCACGCCTGGTTGAGATTCGTGAAGTCGATGCAGACCCGAATGGCTCCTGACTTCTTGGGGACGGCAACCACGTTAGCGATCCACTTCGGGTACCGAGCCTCTCTGATGATGCCCGCTCGTAGCAGCTTCTCTACCTCCATGTTGACAGCTGCTGCTTTTTCCGGTGCTAGCGACCGGGGCTTCTGACGTACAGGTGCTACTCCTTCTCGAATGTTGAGGTGATGACAGGCTACTTCGGGGTGTATGCCTGGCATATCCTCAACCGACCAGGCGAACACGTCCAGGTTTGCCTTGAGAAATGTCGTCATAGCTTCGGCATGATGCTTCGGCAGCTGCGACCCGAGAAAAGTAATCTTCGGGTGACCCGCTTCTCCTAAGTCCACAGACAGAATTGGCTCAACGGCAGGCGACTCCTCCCACTCCGCGTTCGGGCTTTCCAACTCGTCCGGTTCTTTAGATTCAACCAGTCGGTCGGTCTCCTGAGGGTGCGTCATCCTGCTCAGCTCTTTACCTTCAGCTGGTAGGTTAATTTCCATCAGGTCGCTCGGGCTAGTTAGCTTTTTAAGTTCGGCTAACTGACCGGTCTTCTTCAAGCTCCTTGACGCATTCAGTTCTTTACGTTCAACTGAATGGTCGGTCTTCTGTAGGTCCCCCGACACCGTCAGCTCTTTACGTTCAGCTGACAGGTCGGTCTTCAGCAGGTCCCCCGACACTGTCAGTTCTTTAAGTTCAACTGACAGGTCGGTCTTCTCAGATGCTTGGTCTCCTCGCGCTCCTACGCTTGATAGGGCGTGGTGCTGGAGCGTGGGTGCTTCTTGACTCTGCTTCGCAGTCCAGAGGTTGAGGATGCCCAACTCATCGCCGTCTTCACCTGGCTCTCCCCCTTCGATTTGGCATGTCGTCTTCAGATGGATGGCACTGAGCTCGCACTTGGCTGCCGAGGACTGGTCACCTCGAATGCTCATCACACCCTTGTCGGTCCAAAACTTCACTACCTGATGGGCCGACGAGGGGACCGCATCCAAGTGGTGGAGCCACGGTCTTCCGAGGATGATGTTGTACGCCGAATGAGCTTCGATCACAATGAACCGGGTGAGGTTAGTGAGATGCCCTGTTGTGATCGGGAGGGTGATCTCACCAACCACCCTTGCAGCCTCCCCCGTGAAGCCCGTTATCGTCGATGACGATTCGGTCATTTGTCCGCGATCTAGCTGCATGGCGTCGAAGGCGCTGAGGAAGAGCACATCAACTGAACTTCCGGCGTCGACCAGAATTCTCTTCACTAGGCAATTGGCTATCTGCAGCCGTATGACCAGGGGATGGTTGTGAGGCCTCTCTATTCCGACCAAATCAGCCGCCGAAAACTGCACGGCAGCCTCCACTCTTGGCTCGGGACGGATGACAGGGTCGAGCACCACATGGTGGACTTGCCTTGTTTGTTCAATACGCCGCACCTGTCGGTCGACGGCATTTGCCGACGGTACAGGGCCAGGGTACCCGTAGACGGCGTCTACCTCTCGGAGCTGGCGTCTTTCTGGTGGAGGACCCGGTAAGCGCTGCGCCGTCGCTCCTCGCTGGACTTCCCCTACTGCTTTAGTCTCTTTACGTTGAGGGAGGTCAATGAAGCAGCCAATATGGCCGGCCTCAATGAGATCCTCAATATGATGTTTGAGCGCCCGACACTGCAGGGTAGTGTGGCCTTGGCCCTGGTGGTACTCGCAGTACCTTGACGCATCTCTGGCTCCTCTCTCTCCAGGTTCAAGCGGTTGCGCCCACTTGAAGTATGGTTCGCCCTTGATAGCTTCCAGAATCTGGTCAATGGGGGCGTTCAGTACTGTGAACTCCCTGTTCCACTGTGGCCTCGCTGGCCTGTCTTGCCTTTGCCGCTTCGCCTCGTGCCGTGTCGCATCCCCCTGCTGCTTGTTGACGTTCTTCACAGCAGCGGGCTTGGCGTAGCCCTGGTGCGGGACCCTGGTTTCCACTGCCTTCCTCTTGCGGTCCGCGTCCTCGATCTTGATGTACTTCTCAACGCGCCGCGACAGCTCGTCGATCGTCTCCGGAGTTCGCTTGATGAGTGACGCGTTGACGAGCTGGGCAGGCTGAATGGCGTTCTTGAAAGCCGCGATCACCATGCGATCCTGCCCGTCTGCGTCCGCCAAGCTCAGGTACTCGGACCTGAACCTATGGTAGAATTGTCGGAGCGTCTCCTTCTGGGTCATACTCATCCCGAAGAGTGACTCCAGAGTCTTCAGCTCCCGGCGATTGCATCGGTACTGGTCGATGAACCGCGTGCTCAGCTCCGAGAAAGAGGAGACGGACGAGGGCCTAAGCTTGTGGAACCATTCGAGGGGGGTTCCCGACAAGCTGTTGGCGAAGGTCCGGCAGAGGATATGATCATCCTCGTGCGGGACCAGAGCATCCCGAAAAGCCAGTACATGCTCCACCGGGTCTTTCGATCCGTCAAACTTGGGGAGGCGTGGAGGATTCCATCCTCGAGGGAATGGCTCCTGGAGTAGCCTCTCGACAAGCGGCGACCGTGCGGCTCCTCGGATGGCGACTTCCTCCAACCGGTCGGGAGCTCGGACCCCCGGTCGGTCTCGCTGGATCTCCTCTCGCTCCCCGAGTCGCTCCGACGCATGCACCCGAATGCGCTCGTGTACGCTCCTCCGATCAGTAGTATGAGCCGGCTGCCGACTAGCTGGCGTCATCCGAGTGTGGTGACTATCACTCGGTTGACGATGATGTTCTTCGTCTCGCTTCGGGCGACGCACTTGTGCCGAGTCCGTCTTCGAGTGATGCTTGGGGGCATGCGGCTGTCGAGGGTGTGCTCCGAGCCGGGACCAGACATCCGAGCGTGCCGACGCCGCTCGTGCGTGTTTGATTCTCTCCGCAGGCTCCGGGCTACTCGAGTCTCGCCCATCGGGATTTGCACTCTGGACCTCCACCGAGCGATTACCCCTGACCTCCACCTGAGGTACTGGTTGCGACTGCATTTGCACTGGTGGGGCAGCTTGAGTGGGGAGGCTCTGTCCCGCTTGGGCCAACATGCCTTGGTTGAGCAGACCACCCGTCGGTGCGGTCCGCACAAAGTCACGCAACTCCTCGTAGTTGCGCTGCATCGTTTGGAGCTGGGTGGTGAGAACTTGCTGGGTCATCATCATGGTGGCTAGAAAAGCTTCCGATAGACCCCCTGTCAGAGGAGCCAGGGTTGCTACCGGAGCTTGACTGGACTCCCCGACCCCCAGTACAGGATTTGCCAACGGAACTACGCGCTCCGTGTCCGCTGGCTGTTGAACAAGACGCCCGACGTCATTCGCATCTCCGAGTGGTGCGGCTTCGGACAGGAGCTGCGACGTCGAGCGAGTACGATACGGTCCGCCGGCCATCGTTCTTCAACCGTGTGGTCGTGGACTGCTAGTTGCAGGTAGCTTCGGACTGGTCGACACCCACGGGTCAACAGTCGAAAGCTCTAGTAGGAAGTCTCGAAGACTATCCCACAGACGGCGCCAAGATTGTGGGGGGTTCTGAATCGAACCGGGCGGTTCGGGTGGCGAGCACAATCCAACAAGCCACAATAAAAACAAACCGAGAATTACGTGGAAAACCCCTTCGCAACGTCGAAGGGGAAAAAACCACGGGCGGGGCGAGAATGCACTAGAACTATCTTTCGGTTACAATCTCTCACCTAAACCCCAATTACATTCCCTGAGGACCGGTCTCCCAAACTACCGACCTCTGTAATTTCACTCTGTCTACCAACCGCTGCGGACAGTGTCTGTCTGCAGGTCGCTTGCAAACAGTGTCTGGCTGCTGACCGACCGACCTCCGCAGACAGCTTCTGGGTGCAGACCGACCGACCTCCGCAGACAGCTTCTGGGAGCAGACCGACCGACCTCCGAAGACAGCTTCTGGGAGCAGACCGACCGACCTCCGAAGCTCCGCGAATTCCGGGACGAAACGGGCAGCGTCTCCTCCAGAAATCTTCCCTCTTTTTCGCTGTAGGGGTGGGTCCCCTTTTATAGTGGCGGGGTGACGGTTACACTCCGCGAAAATCGGGCGAGTGACGTGTCCCCGCAATGAGCTCAACCGCCGCGATGACGTGGCGCGCGGTTGACACCTGGTCACGTTGGCCCGGAAATACGGAGCGTTGTCAGCACTACGGGCCGTGTCTGACTGCTACTTCACTCCTCATTTCGTTGCTCATCCCATCGAGGAGGGGGGGGGTGTGCTTCCTTGGTGACCCGACCGCCCCCCCCCCCCCTTTTGGCTACATGCCAACCCACAAAGAGAGGGGGGGCTGCTGCCCCCTTTGTGTAACAACCGACCGGCGCCCCTTGGCTACATGGCAACCCACAAAGAGAGGGGGGGGGGCTGCTGCCTCCTCTGTGAAACAACCGACCGGCCCCCCCCCCTTTGGGTACATGCCGACCCACAAGGAGGGGGGGGGCTGCTGTCTCCTCTGTGAAACAACCGACCGGCCCCCCCCCTTTTTGGGTACATGCCGACCCACAAGGAGGGGGGGGGCTGCTGCCTCCTCTGTGAAACAACCGACCGCCCCCCCCCCCCCCCCTTTGGGTACCTGCCGACCCACACAGAGGGGGGGGCTGCTGCCTCCTCTGTGAAACAACCGACCGCCCCCCCCCCCCCCCCTTTGGGTACCTGCCGACCCACACAGAGGGGGGGGCTGCTGCCTCCTCTGTGAAACAACCGACCGCCCCCCCCCCCCCCCCTTTGGGTACATGCCGACCCACAAGGAGGGGGGGGGGGCTGCTGCCTCCTTGGTGAACCAACCGACCGGCCCCCTTTCTTGGCTACATGCCGACTTACAAAGAGAGGGGGGGGCTGCTGCCCCCTTTGTGGACCAACCGACCGGCCGACCGGCTCCAAAAAAGAATGATACACACAAGTATTAATAGATGAAAGAAGTGGTAACTGAATATTGGACCCTTTGCTTTACAAGGGATATAATATTTCCTAGCATTACTACTATCCAACGCAGTAAAAGTATGAATGCATTCTTCGATGGATACCTAAAATCCATGACACCAATGAATCAGTTTAGTAGAAAAGATGATCTAGCAATAAATAGTCAACATGACCAGGAAAATGATGAAGATTGTGACAATGCATACAATACCTAAATTATGGTCCAAACTTTTCATAAAAGAACAAGCTACATTTATGCCTCCTTCGAACAGCTACATTTATGCTTACACATGTGGTATTAGCATCTTCAAGACCATGATATGCAGTGACATTGTACTTGATTCTCCTTCACCTACTCCTAACAATCTGCTTCAATGGCTACATAACAATCTACCACGAGTAGTTGCAAAGGCGCCAACTCTATAAGGTCGCTTTCCTTTTCTCACGAGAATATTATATGTGAATGTATGATATTCTCTATAACATAAGTTTTATTTTTTTGTTTTTTCTTTTTTAGATATCGTTCTTCGTGTATAGGGTATTGATGCTTTAAAACTAATTTTCCTGTTAAGTTTGACCTTCACACCATATATTCTCAATGGAAATGTAAAGTTCAATGCTAAAACTGCGGAAAACTCACTTAAAACAAGTTTTTCCATAAAGAATTTGAATATTACCGGCACTCCGACGGCCCAAGACTTGGCAGCTGCAGCAATAGCTTCTGTAGAACCGTTTGTGCCTCTCCCATCATCTCCATAACCACCCAAGAAGTAAGCACTCAAAACCCATCCTGCCCAAACGCAATTCCAAATGACCTCGATATCAAATTAACCACGAAAACTAATTTCCAAACAGTCAAGCAACAATGAGGAACGCACCGGCAATAAAAGGGTCGGCGGTCCTTATGGTTTCGACATCGAGAACAGGAAATCCATGGCTGAACCTTCCGATCGCGGAAAAGACAAGCAGGCATAGAACGTCCCCGCCGGCCAGAAGGGCCACCTGCCTGAAACCCCACAATCGCATATAAATCCTCTGGTGAACGGAAATGGGTAGGGACGAAATGGGGTTCCGGAGGCTTACGCCCACGAGAGCAGCTGCGACGGCGCCCCGAGCCTCTCGGCCTGGATGACGCCCTCCAGGGGGACGCCCTCAGCTCCGACGACGGCGGTATCGTCCTCTTGTGTGGGGAATGGGGTGGATAGGGGCCGGGCGGAGGGTCCCGGGTCGCCGGCGCCGTCGGCGGTAGCGAGTGAGAGGGTGGGGGGCTTTCTAGGGTTCCGGGAGGGAAGGCGGGGTTGGGACTTGGAGAAGAGAGGCGGGTTCGGGATGGAGAAGGGGGGGAGGGAGGAGGAGGAGGGGCAACGCCGGGCGGAGAGGGCCCCGTTGGGAGCTTGGCTCAGCAGTAGCATGGCTCCTCTCCCAATTGAGCTCTGCTCAAAGGGATCACTCTGTGGACACCGTTGCAAGATTCGTGAATGTACTACGAATCTTAGCGGTGGATCGGGTTGGGTTTGGGTAGGACCCTATCTCTACCTGTGCCCATATCCACTTAAGTAGGGTTAGGGGGTCGGGTCTGGGTAGGACCCTACTTCTACCCGTGCCCATATCCATTCAAGTAGGGTTGGGGGGTTGGGGTTTGGGTTTGGGTAGGACCCTACTTCTACCTGATCATCTTTCGGGTATGGATATGGGTACTCAATACTCGTACCGATACGAACAGGGTGGTGAAGACATTGAGAGCGACATCCTAGGCGTGTGGTGGTACTGTGGATGCAAATTTTGGCCAACACCTAGAAACAAGACCCACTAACCCTGTCTGGGGTCCACAAAGACGACGACGAGACCCACTACATGCCTGTGGGTCCACACAAGACGAGGGTGGAGCCCCACCAGCCCCGCCTGAAGTCTGTCAAAGCGACTGCAGAAACCGCTCCGGACCCCAGATATTTCTCAAATATTCATAAATAGCAGACCAAATAAACATTCCATATCAGACTTTTGAATTTCAGAGATCTGACATCCCTCTCCCTCTTCTAAAACAAATGACACTCGACCTATCGAGGCCACTACATTTCAAGTGTTAGTGAATTCAGGTTGCACCTTATAACACGAAGACGTAAGATTCGGCTGAACTTTGATATCACATCCCGTGTCAACTCTCCGCGCAACTCTCTCAACTATTTCTAAACCTAATTTCACAAACCCTCTACTACTCACAGTTTCAAGCCAAAGATATCAACGTCTCGACCTCGAATCTATTGACTGTTGGGCGGAGCCCTCGGATCGGCATGAGGATCATCCCCCACAAGTACCATGTGTACTCCAACAAAAAAAAATTCCCTTAGCACATAAACACAACCTTCTGAGTAGGTTTTGCTACCATCTCTCGATCGGCATGGCAACCGTCCGTGCTTGCACAGGTTAATAACTAGTGACCTACTAAAACATATATAATAAGAAGCCATAAAAGCTTTTTAACATTTCATTGTATTATTCCGAAAATAACAAAACCATTATGTTTGTTTTCTCCAGCAATTGCATATGTGGTGGAGAAAAATATATATATATATACCCAATTCGGACCCGAAACCCGAGCCAAAACCTAAAACCCAAATGGGTATGGTTTGGGTACTGAACGTCTTATACCCAAATGGATCTGGTATGGACCTTGCTATACCCGAACGGGTATAGGTATGGGAAAGATCTAACCCTAATCCAACCCGTTGCCACTCACATATCCAACCCATACACATTCGGGTATATGAGTGTCCATTCCCATTCAAGTTTCGGATTTTGTATCAGTTCGAGTATGTTTGAGTATAATTTGCCCTTTTTTTTGGGTTCAACTTGACCAATATGCGAATGACATGATTTTACAAGTTATTCACATATTCAGCTATATTTGACCAAAAACATAAAATAGATTGATGTCCACATATTTATAATTAAACTAAGCATTATATCAATTCAAAAAATTTGACAATTATTCATCAACAGTTCTTCAACTTTGCAAATTTTCTATGAATTATTCATGAACTTCCCAATGTAATAATGATTCATCGTTTAACTCAGATGACCTCATGTATGCAGAATATTTTTGAATTTGTTAATAATTCTTTAAATATTGCGACAGTTATTATGTCTGTTTTTTTTATAATTCCTCGAATAGTGTGTGTGGGTGTGTGTTAAGGACAACCCCAACCGATATTATTAAAAGTCATCAACGAAACTTAAAAAGTTGTTACAAAAGATTAAAAATAGATCCCCAAAAAAACCAAGGATCGTGTCCGTTGGCAGCAACTTAGACCTTAATATTGATACCGAGCTTCTTCAACAAGGCCTCCTGCAACGTTAACTTCTCAGAAACGATTCTATGATTGCGCTCTAGCCAGATGGACCAGCAAGTGCCTAGAGCCAGTACATCCCAACCTTTCCGTAAGTCCTTTGATATCCAAGTTATTACGAGGATACGGAAATTACAATCAGGCATAACCCCCGGATCCATACCATGTGTTCTTGTACTTTTTTTTTTTTTGAGAAATCCCTCTCAGAGAATGAGGGGAGGTTCCGCCTGGACCCCTACCTGTTTAAGTCCTTGGTGTCATTGCATAACCCCTCTCCACCAGGGAGGATTGCTCAAAAAAGAGATAGCACGGTCAGACCTACCCAAACTAGCATGCGCCCTTGAGGTGGAACCTTCTAACTTGTGACAACATAGAGACATCATAGTAGCTATATGTTACCATGTGTTGATAGTTTGGCGGGATATTTCCCCTTTTCTGCCATTGAGGGTGACAAGGGTGATTTGGGCCTCGGCCCCTCATGTGCCGTCGGCATCGTTGGGGAGGTCGAGATCCCGGTGTTCCCGTCCCCTCAGCTCTGGTAATTAAGCCTTGCTACTTCTCTTCTACATCTTTTTGGTGGTGTTTTTTTTTTGGGGTTTCCTTCCCCGTCCCCTTGGATCGGTGTACATCTTCTTCCCCCCTCTCCCATGCTTTGTTTTGTTGGCTTCCCTCTCGGCCTCGGTCTCTTTGGCGGCCAGCAATTGGTGTTGGGCTGCCGGATTTTGGGCCGTCCGGCCCTTCCAGCGTTTGCTACTCTCGGGTCCGGCGGATCCCCCTCTCTTGCGTTGTGCGACGGCTTGGTCGATCGGTGTGACGGCCTTGGTATAGGTCCAATGGACCTTGCCTCTACTCGATTCGGCAACTCCCGATATCGATGTGGTGTGGCGGCTCCTGCTCGGCTCGGCGTGGTGGCAACGGTGCGATCGGCTGCGGTTCCTCCCGATATCCCCGTGGGTGTGATGGCTACTCTTCCCTGCTTAGTGTGGCAGTTTGTATGCGTTTTGTACCTCTATTGTTTTTTTTTTCCTTTTTCTGGGTGTTGGATTTGTGCCTATGTATTCCTCTCGTCGGTGTGACGAGTTTCTATTTTTTGCTGGTTTGACGGTTGATGTGCTTGCGCCGGCATGTGTTACCTCCTGAGGTCATTTGTGACCTCCCCTTCCATGCACCCAAAAAAAACAAAAGAAGCTATATGTTGCCCCATAACAAGCAATCAACATCAGTAATCCATCCCCATGTTCATCTCATGTGATTAATTCGCACATGGTGTAGATTTTCCTCCTGGTCAGCTGGGTCTGATTTATGTAGACATACATGTCATGTTGTAATGGTCATTATGGGAGAGAAATCTGGCTAACGCTCGACAGTGGGATCCGCAATCCTGCCTGGGTCCCATGGAAACAACAGTGGGACCCGCATCCCTGCCTGGGGCCCATGAAAATAACGATGGGACTCGTAGCCCTGCCTGGGGCCCACGAAAATGACGGTAGGACCCACAGTCCTGCCTGGGGTCCATGTGGAATATCTAGGGTCTATAAGAAAGGGTAGAGCCTAGCTGGTCAGGCTGGCTAGATGGGGATTGAGTAGTCGGTGGGGCCTGGCCTGGCTTGGTCAGGCCTTGCTGGCTGCACAGCCACCAGCCACCTGACCGGCAGCCATGGCCGCAACAAGGGCGAAGCCACGAGGGGTTGAGGTTGGTCGGATCCACACAGAAAAGATAGACAAAAAAAAGGAAAGGGGAATGGGAGGCTGACCCATTAAGTCGAGGGGGGGCCATCGGCTCCAGCTGCGGCTCCTCCTCCGGGCGGCTACTCTTCTCCGACGTCGCGTGCAAGCCCCCACAGGCAGGCGAGGGAAATCAGAGAGAGGGGGGAGAGGTAGGAGGAGATCGGGTTGGGCTTAGGGTTTTCTAAATAGGGAGGGGAGGGGGGGGGGGCTGACGAGATAGAGGAGATCGGGGGAGGGGATAGAGATGAGAGGGAGAGGATGAGATTGGGATCGGGGAAGCAGTTGAGGGGATCGAGAGGGGAGTTGTTGAGGATTGCGAGAGAGAGAGAGAGAGAGAGAGAGAGAGAGAGAGAGAGAGAGAGAGAGAGAGAGAGAGAGAGAGAGAGAGAGAGAGAGAGAGAGAGAGGGAGGGGGGGGGGTTGGGGGAGATAGAGCTCGAGGGGGAAAGGGATTGCAGGGGATCCGGGGAGAGATCGAGTGAGAAAAGGAGAGGGAGGGGTTGAGGAGAGAGAGAGAGAGAGGGGGGGGATCGGCTGATGGGTTTAGATTTAGGTTTTTTTTTTCAAAAAAATGGCTCACACATGATTCGCATTCAAACTCGTGCCAGTCGCGATGCAATTGCATGCGAACCTCAACGAGTCCGACAGACTCGCCACTAAAACCATAATATTAATTAACTATATTTATTATGACTCATTTGCAATGGAACATAAGCACTCATGCTGAAACACAAGTTACCATCATTCCATCATCGACTCGCGACTTGAACCCACGACCCACTATCCGGTCCAACCAACACATAGCATAAGCATCACAAAATTCGTAGCAAAATATAATGAAGGTTTTTATTCATTCGTTATACCAACAACAATAACAATTTAATAAATTTACAAGGGTGCCCATAGCAAAAATGAACTCGGGGAAAGCCGGGTATTACAGGTAACAACCAGGGAAGAGGAAAAAATGCAGCAACAAGGAATAGAAAGACTTGGGCCCATCAAAGTATGCTATGTTTCAACTCCGAACAAGTTGCAGCTATAATGGAGCAGACATTAGCAAGCCGGTGCCGTACGACAGTCGTAATCCTCTCCCACAGTTTGGCGCCGTTTGTGAGATCACACCCTATCAACTAGCGACCTCCAGGCTTTCCAGCTCCTTTGGTCAAGCAACAACTACAGATTGCCTGAGCAGCCCGTCAGTCTCCATCGCTAAACTTGAATGGCGAAGACACGACCCATGGGCTAGCCGGAGGAAAGTAGCTTGCTTCAAGATGTTCCGCATCGTACGACCTGCTCAATAAGCCATAGGCTTGCGACAAGTTAGCACCAGGAACAGCAACCCACTGTGGATTCGAGAAGTCGACGGTTGGTTGATTGCGCCGCTCAGACTCAACCTCGGCAATCTCCTTAGTTTGCCGATGCAACTACTTAACTCTCGGGGAAAGTGCACACCTCATCTGCACAGATAAGGTGACATATCAAGTTTCGGTGGATGACTTCCAGCTGCTCACCCTCATGAGGCAAAACTCTGTTCTTATGACTGAGAGAGACTCCATTCAATAGATCGCCATTGAGGGAGGAATCAATCTCCCGCAGTTGGCCAGTGGCATCAACGACGGAGCAGACTTCTGCCAGTCGATCAACCTATCTCTCGCTCCTTCTCGGCGATCTGTCACTGACACCCTGTCCCTCGAACCCCTCGAGAGAGGACCCTCACCCATTCCTCCTAGACCGATAGTCTGGAAGCATCTCGGCGAGTCCTCTTGTCGCCCCGAGCCACTCAATTCTGAGTCATCCTCCGATCCTTGCATTATAAGGGATGTTCGGAACAGTGATCATCGCCCCAGAGTTCGGCAACATCACCACTACGACTGAGCTCTGGCAGAACATCACCCCGTGAAGACTCCACTGCCATTGTTGCATCCTCTTCCTCCGAGACACCTCTCAGACAAATAAGGTGATTGTCCGAATAACCATGCCTCCAAGGGACCGCTTCATCAGCAAATCATTCGAGGTTCTTTCCCCCGAAGCAAGAAAAACCCCATTCTCCCCAAGTTCAACTGTCTGATGGGAGACCCAAGTTGTATGTCCTCGCCTGCAAGCAGGCATTGACACCCCATGACCATGACAACCAGGTTCTATGCCACACCTTTGCGGGCAGCTTGTATGATATGTCGCTTTATACAGTTGCATGTGTCCTTACGTGACAACGGAGCATGTACGACGCCAATGATTCGGAGTACTCAACGTAGTGCTTTTGTATCTATCGGACTTAGGCGAAGCACCATTTCAGTCGGACCTAAGTCTCAGGCACGTAGCTTTATACCCTTGTAGGTTAGTCGGTCGTCTCGCAACATGAACCGTACTAACTATGGCGTTGAGTATAAGTTGAGATAGAATTTGATAGTCTTTGATAGAACTTGAAGTAGCTGTTATTTTATTGATAACTCAGAAGATATTACATCATGGATTTCAGATGAGTGACCTATCAAGTTCTTGACGGTCTGTGGCTTTCTACTCTGATCGGTCGACGAGATACTTCCCTTGGTGTCAGTGGTCTTCTGAGGCTTTACGGGTCTATCGCCTGCTCACCTCGACCTCTTTGAGGCTCCATCTTTCTTAACTTGGGTGTTATGAGCTTAAGATGTTGGTTTCGTTGATCCTTTATCAAAAAGACGCTTCTTGAGGTCATGTTTCTTGCATGCAATCTGATCATCTTCCACCTTGATCTCCTTTTGAATTCGATCGAATAGCACTCCGATGGAGACAGGGGTGGGTTGCGAATGAGGTCATTGTAGATGTGGAGGTCAAAGCGTAGGGCATTCTAGAATGCGAGTATGACAGCTTCGTCGTTGAAGTGATGCCCGGAGAGTGCAACATGCTCGTTCCAGAACCTCCGAGTAAACTTTCAGAGGGTTACATATGATACATATGATCCTATCCTGAACCGGCAGAAGGAGCACAGCTTTTTCTCCAGCTTGAGGTTCAGCTGATAGTGCTGAATGAAGAGGTCTGATAGATCCCTAAACCAACTCATGGAGCTGGTCGGGAGGTTGTGATACCAATCGAGGGATATATCATCCAGGCTACCAGCAAAGGTACGACATAGAACCTGGTTGTCGTTATCATATGGCGTCAGCGCCTATTTGAAGGCGAGGACGTGCAACGCCAGAAATCCCGTTAGACAGTTGAACCTGGGAAGAGCAGGGGCTCTCTAGTTTCGAGGAAAGTGAGCTCAGAGAATCTGCTGATGAAGCGGTTCATCAGAGGTGTGATTGTTCCGACGATCACCTCGTTGGTTAGAGAGGCGTCTCGAAGGAAGAAGAGACAGAGAGTGCGTTAGAATCCCACTCGTCGTCCGATGCCCAGTTAGGGCTTGGTTGTTATTGGAATATTGTTGAATCCTTAGGCGACGTCCATCGTTCCAAACATCCCTCACGATACAGGGATCGGAGGATGACTCGGAGCCGAGAGACGGCGAGTAGATTAATTGAGACGTTCCCAAACAGTCAATCTGGGAGGAATAGGCGAGGGTCCTCTCGAGAGGGATTAGAGAGACAATCGAGGGACGTCGATGATGGATCATCTAGAAGGAGCAAGAGATCGATTGACTGACCGACGAACATCTGCTCCGTTATTAATTTCTGTGGTTGACCAAGAAAGGTTGGCTCATGCTTCGACAGCGACCTATCGGAGGGAGTCTCTCTCTATCATGAGAGCAATATTTTGCTTCATAAAGGTGAGGAGTTGGATGTCCTCTACTTTGATCTGATACGTCGTCGAGAGTTGGCGACGGGTAAAATGTGTGCTTTCCCCAAACGTTGAGTTGCGTTGGCAAGTTAAGGAGATTGCCGATGTTGAGCTTGAGCGGCACGAATAACCAACGGACGACTCCTTGAATCCACAGCGGGTTGCTGCTCTGGGTGCTGGCTAGTAGTGAATCGGTGACTCATCGAGCGAGGTGTTGGATGCTGAGCATCAGGATGCATGTTGCTTTCCTTTGGCTGGTCCACGAGTCGTGTCTTCACCATTTTGGTGTAGCGATGGAGACAGACGGATTGCTCGATGTGGTCGCGGAAAAAGATTCGGGTCGTCTTTATTGCGGATCACACGAGATTACAAATTTTTCTTTGATCAGGAGATTGTGGGAGAGATCCTCTGGAGGGTCCCTTTGATCCGCGTCTCCACGTGGTATTCGTGCGAGAGCTCTGAAGGGGTTGCCCAGGACAGAGGTCTTTACAGGGTGAGGATTTTTGAGAGGCTAAGGAGTTTCCGCCATTGATTTTGTCCCGTCCGTGCTTCGCGCTTTCTCGGCTAGGGAGGCTTTGGGCTTTGTTCCTCGGTCTTCGTGTCTTCCTCGATCCTTGCTCGACCTCGGCGTCCTTGATCGTCGGTTCGCGGCGTCGATCGTGTTTTTGGCGTCAGCTTTGGCTTTAACTTTCGGCTTTGGCGTAGCTTTGGCGTGGCTCTGGCTTTTGCTTTGCTTTGGCGCTTGCGCTTGAACGTAGGCGGGTAGAGACTTGCGATGCTTTAGTTCTTCCGGACTTCGCGTCGTATCGGCTAGAACATGCGGTGCTTTGCTCGTGACCGTCGTAGTTGCTTGGCTTTGGCACGTGCGTTGCTTTAGCGCGGGCTTTACCGGTGCGTTTGCTTTGGCTTCTTGCGTCGGCTTTGACTTTAGCTTCGACTCGATCTTCTTCTCGAACGACTGGCGTTACTTCTTCAAGGCTTCTTTATTCTTCCGGCTTCCTCGACGGTTGTGGCGTCGGTTTTGGCTTTTCGGCGGGGGTAGCACCGATGCTCGTGCGACGGTTGTAGCGTCGGCTTTCGTTGATGAAGACGGCGGGTGTAGCACCGATCTTCGTGCGATGGTTGTAGCGTCGGCTTTTGTTGATGAAGACGGCGGGTGTGGCACCGGCTTTAGCACGACGGTTGTAGCGTCGGCTTTTGGTTGACGAAGGCGGTAGGGGTAGCACCGGCTTCAGGCCTTCTTCTCCCGGCTTTCTTCTTCGTGCGAGGAGTCGATGCCTTGATTGAAGACGACGGGTGTTGTCGGCTTCGATCTTCTTCTCCGGCCTTTGCTTATGGCGTCTTCGGAGCTGATGAAGATCGTTGGAGCAATCGGGTGATGACGGCTCCGAGTCTTCTTCTCCACGCTTTCTTCTTCGTGCGAGGAGTCGAAGCTTTGATCTCCGAGTGCAAGGTCTTCACGTTGATGAGGACTTGAAGGGCCAAGGACTCCCGTAGGATATGCTTGCCGTGCCTCGTGAAGCCTTCGGTCTTCGAGCGTTGGAGCTTCTCTTGTGGAGCTCTTTCGTCTTCGGCTTTCGGACCCTTGATGCCTTCCCCGACCCCTTCTATTTATAGGCAAAAGGGGGGCGGTTGGGGGAGATATTGCTGAAATCTTTTTGTTTCCTCCAATATCTCCCCTCATAACCATCGAGATATTGTTCCCTTATTTGGGGAAACAAACCCGATTTCCTCCTTTTTAGTTGGAGTGGTTATGGGCTAGATGTGACTCGATCTTTAAAGATCGAGTTGTTATTCTTGTTGCACTTTTGGATCGGATGGCGACGCAACGTCATCTTGTCCGTTGGATCGAGGGATCGTCGCGGATCTACGGCTACGTAGACGTCCACGCCACCTCCCCCCGCATCGAGGCGGTTTTGATTTCTTTTTCCTTTCTTTTCTTTTTCTTTTCTTTTTCTTTTTCTTTTCTTTTTCTTTTTCTTTTTCTTTTCTTTTTCTTTTTCTTTTTCTTTTCTTTTTCTTTTAGGGCCGGCCCCACCTCTCCATGAAGAGGGGGGCACGGTTTTCTAGAAGGGCCGGCCCCACCTCTCCATGAAGAGGGGGGCACGGTTTTCTAGAAGGGGGGCCGGTGGGCCCCCCCCTCTTTGTGTCCGAGTTGCGGGTCCGGTGGGACCCGTTTGCTTTGGGTCGGGCCATGGCGCGCGAATTGAGTTCGCACGTGGGCCTAGTTCGCACGCGGGCCGTTGTGTGCGGGCCGAGTTTTGCATACGGGCCGTTGTGTGCGGGCCGAGTTTCGCATACGGGCCGTTGTGTGCGGGCCGAGTTTCGCATGCGGGCCGTTGTGTGCGGGCCCAAGTTTCGCATGCGGGCCGTTGTGTGCGGGCCGGGTTTCGCATGCGGGCCGTTGTGTGCGGGCCGAGTTTCGCATACGGGCCGTTGTGTGAGGGCCGAGTTTCGCATGCGGGCCGTTGTGTGCGGGCCCAAGTTTCGCATGCGGGCCGTTGTGTGCGGGCCCAAGTTTCGCATGCGGGCCGTTGTGTGCGGGCCGGGTTTCGCATGCGGGCCGTTGTGTGCGGGCCCATTTTTTTTTGTAAAAATCGGGTTTGACCCAAAGGCCGTCGGGTGCGGGCCTATTTTTTTGTGTAAAAATCGGGTTCGACCCGTGGGCTAATTTCGATGCCCACACTCGACAATCGGTAACTGATTGTTTGACCGACGGAGCCAGGAAGTCTGGAGGTTGTAAGTTGATAGGATTGATCCCACAGATGGTGCCAAAACTGTGGGGGATAATTATGGCCGTTGTACATAATCCCCCACCAATAGTCGATTGAAGGCTTGACCCTTGGGGATGTGGCGCGCTTCGAAACGCTAAGCTGCCACGTGCTGAGCTGCCACTCAGGCACTATAGAGTTGAGAGAGAGTGAACACAGGATGTAGTGACGAAGTTCGACCGAAGCCTACGTCTCTGTGCAGTAAGACGCAACCTTTGAATCCACTAACTCTGAAAGTAGTTGAGCCACTCTCGACAGATCGAGAAGTGCTAACACAGGTGAACATATGGTAGAGAAGGGGTCTAAAAACCAGAAAGCTCGAAGAGGTCTGGAAAACAGAAAGTGAGATTCTGGTCTGGAATTCTGGATTCGGAATATTTACAGGGTTAGTTATATATAGTGGTTTGGTTTGTGGAAAATATTTCGGAAGTATTCCCAGGTATATCCGAGGTTTTGGTAAATACCTGGAGGGATTTACTAGACCCCAGATAGTACAAGTAGGCCCCAGACAGGACTGCAGGTCCCACTGTCATGCTCGTGGACCTCAGGCTGGGCTGCAGGTCTCATTGTCATGATCGTGGGCCCCAGGCAGGGCTGTGGGTCCCACTATCATCTTTGGGGGACCTAGGCAGGGCTGTGGGTCCCACTGTAGGACTTTAGTCAGATTTTGCACCCACAGAAGCTACTGATGGTGCAGAAACAGAGCAATCAATGAGCTACAAGGGCATTGGTGCTGGTCAGACTATGGGTCAGGTGAGGCTTCAAGCTAATGGTAGACCCTCTGGGGTATTTACTAAAGTGGATCAGAGGGTGGTTGATGGGTCAGAGGCTAGTATTGCTCTTGCAATGGATGGAATGGTTGCTTTCAAGTTGAGGCTGATTTTGGGGGCAACAAGGATCAACCGTGCGAAGAGGAGTTCACCCAGCTGGTTGTCGCTGGCCACAGTGGGAAGGTGTGGAGGGCGGGTTTTGTTAATATAAGTGCAGGGATCTCTGTAGGCAATAGTTATGGGATACTATTTGAAAGGTTTATGGATGAGAATGAGGTGGCTGTTGGGGGTGTAAATGCAGTGAGCATTGATGCTGATGGTATAGCTGATGCTACCATGGCAGAGGGGAGTGATGTGGAAGCCTGAAATTCAGTTGGGATTGTGGATGCTCAGGGGATCCATGTGGAATCCTTGGAACGAGATATTGATGAGGAATCTCTTAATTGCAAGGCTGCAGCAATTACAGTGGCGGAGCCAGGAATTTACTCTAGTGGGGGCAACCTTTGCTCAGGCCCGACCAAGGTGATTCGGGAAGGATCAAGCACTGCAAGTGATCGAGCCGCACTTGCTGTCACATCGCCGGTCACAAGTTTCGGACAAAGGATGACTGGAGTGAACATGAACGGAGTCTCGGAGATTACAATTCAAGCCATACGATTTTGCGAGGCTACCGCGAGATGGTCGTCGAATGAACAAGAGTCGGACGCTGATTTTTTTAGGTAAATTACACTTTACCTTGCTGAAGTTTATCTCAAAAACACTTAACCCCCCTTGGTTTATTTTGTTCCAAATAGCTCCCTAAAGTTTGCAATGTTAGCACAATACACCTTTTTGTCAACTACTAAATTCCTCATCTGGTAATCTTTATCTAATCAAAACTGAATTTAAAGGGGGTAAAATGTAGTTTTTAAACTATAGGGTGGTCAAGTGTTTATGAGCTAAACTTTAATGGGGCAAAATGTAATTTAATCTCTCTCTTTTTTGCGACATCAGATCTCTCTTCAGGGTTATAGTGGGGGCACGGTGAGGTTGGTTGACATATAGGCGCTCAAGACTCAAAATTTTTTTTTTTTGGAGGGAAACAAGACTCATTGGTTTTCTTTTTCTAAAATCTCAGTGGGGGCAGTTGCCCCCACTGGGCCTATGTTGTCTCCGCCAATGGCAGCAAACCCTCAAAAATTTGTTGAGATTGAGGATGCTGTTGCTACAGTAACAAATTTTCTTGGGGCGGCTGATCCTAAGACTGCTGAAGTTGTTCCGGCAGAACACCTAATTTTGGGGGATGGAGCCTATGCTTTAGAGGCTGATATTGTGGATGCAACTATATATAGAGCAGTGGAGGGTATCTGTGGGAAGCTCATATATAAGGTGATCGCCGAAGATTGCCTTGAAGCTCCAGTTGTTAGCATTGAGTTTTCGGCTTCATCTGGGATTGGAGGTGGAGTTACAACCCATGTTGGGATACTTGAGGAGCAGCAACAAGACCACGAGCCGGTGGGTCGGGGACCCATGGTGAAGAACCCCTTCAACTTCGCTCGGGCCTTTGGGTCTTCTACCTCTCCTTGCTCCTCGAACTTACGCCATAGCCCTCGCTTGGCAAATCTTGAGTCAGACTCCATTGAAATTAGGGCAACACTTTGAGCCAGATCTAGAGTTCTTGAATCAGGCATGCACAACCGACCTCCACGCCCAAATCCCACGTGTGCGGGAGTTCCGACCTTTCCAAGCTACTCGACCTCGGCCAAGGCTCTTCAACAGTCGGGGCGAGTCAACTCGGATCCCCTCCTTTAGGACCTTCGGGAGCAATTGTCAAACCTTGATGAAGAGGGGATGAACCTACCTATAAATGTGTTAGAGGATGATATCATTCTCGATATAGCTTCGATCGTCTGTCGGCTTCTTTAGAAAGAGAGCAGGTTTGAAGTCCTTTCTAGCTCAAATAAGTGATTTAGAAAGGTCGAGTGCTTCGAAGTCTTGAGACCCAGGGGTTTTTTGTTCTTTTTATTAGAACTTCTGGGCTATTCGAGTTAGTTCGTGTTGGCCGGGGTCCCCTTTTGGGTGTTTGGTGCCTTTTAGGCACATTTTGTACTTTCTTCAAACTTTAATAAACTGGTAGGGGTCAAGACCGAACCTCCCCCGATCCACTAAGAGGGATTTCTCAAGAAACAAAAAAAAAATGGGAGTAGGAGTAGCAAGCATAAATAGGGAAAAAAACCAAGACAAAACTAAAGCAAAGCAATACAAAGAGATGAGACATAGATCTAGAAACCCTTTCGGGAGAAAGCCACGGGCGAAAACGATCAACTTCAACTAGAAGACCCCTCTTCATCTACAGCACCTTCTCCTCAAAAAATTATACCAAGAATCTTCCCTCTCAAATTAAAACAATGTACCAACATCAAT
The DNA here is from genome assembly GCA_947650365.1 of Chamaelirium japonicum. Classification (NCBI taxonomy): domain Eukaryota; kingdom Viridiplantae; phylum Streptophyta; class Magnoliopsida; order Liliales; family Melanthiaceae; genus Chamaelirium; species Chamaelirium japonicum. Next base: position 64,416,758 of record OX393557.1, read on the forward strand.
AAATAAGCCTTAGACCTCTTTCATATAGTAGAAATAGGTCATATATGAAGATCCTCCGAAATCTTGTTCCAACGGATCAAAAGAGTCCAAAAGAAACAAGAAAACATGTCTCCAGCGCCCAGCCTGATTACAATTCGCCCGGGTGACATCCATGCGAGTTATGTCTGGATCCTAGAGCTGGGGTCCCCCGGTCTAGATCGGTCCTGGTTTTATGAGTAGAGTAGAGGGGGAATTAGCCCGGGCAAGCCCCGCGAGGTGCTCGAGGGAAATCGGTTCTGGTTTTGCCGGTGAGCCTCCATAATGAGCCACATCCAACAAAAGGTCTCAGGTTTGTAAGAGTACCTAGTATACTACTAGATATTCAGATGCATTGATTGGAAATATAGTAGTGCTTTGAGTAGAGCTAATACTCTTTGTACCTTTGTCTCCTAACCAAAGGATACACATCCATTGAGTTACAGTGAGCATGATCGAAAGGAGGAGACATCGTAACCACCATTTTTATTAAATAATTCTATGAATATGACATCAACGGTCAGGATTTTCACACGTAGATAAGGCAACAATGGCCTGAAGAGAAAGTTTGTCCTATGGTGTTTATACCGGGAGTCGAACAAGGAACCATTCCAACAAGAGAGACAAAAAGTACCACTCAGACAAGAGTCATTGGTAAACAACCTCAATAAGAGGAAGTGAAACAATACCTGAATCATCTCTAAACAAGATGACAAGTCATACATTATATATTCAGCTGCATTGATAGGAGATACAGTGCTTTGAGTAAAGCTAGCTAATACTTTTAGTACCCTTGCCATCTAACCAAACGGATTAACATCCATCGAGCTACAGTGGTTTGAGTCATACGGTGGAGTGATCCAAATCTCATCATATAGAGACAACCCTAGCTCTTTCTGATTCTGGTGTTCCTTCTAAATCACAGCTAAGAAGCATTAGTCCTGCCACCTCACGGTACGGGACATCTTATGGCTCATTATTTAAAGGTGCATGTCACTTGTATTATTTTTCTCTGTCGTGGGGTGCAAATTGCCGGGAAAAAAAATCAGGGAAAAAACAAGGAAGACAGCACGTCACTATATCTAACATGGATCTAAAGCATCCACCATTAGTGTTAACAATGTATTAGTTTCAACAAGCTGTCTAATATGCCAAGAATATCCGTTTGTCTGCCTACTTTGATCCAAGACCCCTCCATTGAAACATAAATGAACTCTCTCTTTCTATATATAGAGAGAGAAAGAGAGAGAGAGGGGGATGCTTAGGTGCGGTTTGGATCCGCAGCCATTCGATGCACCATTCCATGCATCCGATGCATGCGGCGGGTGTATCGAACGACTCGGACCGCAGATCGCACGGAACGCAGACTGCACCTAAGCATTCATATATATATATATATATATATATATATATATATATATATATATATATATATATATATATATATATATATATATATATATATATATATATATATATATATATATATATATATATATATATATATGGGTCGGGATCCAGAAACACGCTACTTTGCCACAGAGTTAGACACGCATCATCCAAAACCCTAGATAGAGGTTTCAGAATTTGTTGATTTTTTGTAAGGATGATCAACTTCCCTCAGATAGCACATCCATAAAAAATCAGCACATTCTAAACCCTTTAGGTGCATCAAATCTAAAGAGCTTTATCGACCGTTCATTTTAACCGTTAAATCGAAGGGAATATTTGATTAGTCTATAGGTTTTAGAATGCGCTAAGTTTTTGCTGATGTGCTATCTAAGGCAAGACTATCATCCTCACAAAAAATCAACAAATTTCTGAAACCTCTATCTAGGGTTTTGGAGATGCGTGTCTAACTATGTGGCAAAGTAGCGTATTTCTGGATCCCGACCCTATATATATATATATATATATATATATATATATATATATATATATATATATATATAGGGGCATGCTATGCTGCGGCATGCGGTGCGTGCGGCACTGCACCGCAGCCGTCTGATGCACGCGCTGCGTGCATCACATAGTTTTAAAAAATTGAGAAATAATTCAAAAAAAAACAAATAAAATCGACAGTTTTTTTTTCAAGATTATTTAAAATATTTAGGATTTTTTTAAAAAAATTTGTAGTCTTAAGATTTTTTCATATGTTTTTTAAGAATCAATTGTGACTTTTCAATGTTATTTGGCAATATTTAGAAATATTTGATCAACCGGCTGACGAATTAGAAGATGAAACGTCGGTTTATTCAGTAGACCATTAATGCACAAATATTTAAAATTTTTTCAATAAATTCTTAGAATTTTGTGGCTATGAGAGAGAAAAAGAGAGAAAGAGAGGGTGTATATTGAAAAAAAGATGGAGCTGGTTTATCAGACCCTTTGTGCTAGCACTCCTTTAAGAGGGAAAGGACAACCTAACCACAACAACATTAGATGCCAAAACATTCTGCTTTACTTCCATCATGGTGCTTCATCACAAAGGCCTACGTGACCTTATGTAAGAGAAGTTCACAATATTTTGTTACCATTTAATAATACCAGATTCTAATTATTTTAAGATGGAACAATATCCGTCGACAAAAACTTTGACAATCAAGACCCATGCCCGGTAGGCGAATGCCGATGTAATGAGACCTGGGCCCCATCACCAGGGCATGGGTCTGATTTGTCAAAGTTTTTGTCGACGGAGATTGTTCAAACAGCATTACTCTTTTTTTAAAAGGATGAAGCCAAGGAGGCTGTGGGTCCCTTTTCCATAATTATTTGATTATTAGGTTTGGTAACCTTGCTTAGCAATTCCGTGACAAGTTAAACCATCCTTAAATAACAAGTACAATGTACATTGGTGACATCACCATTGTGGAGCCTTTGTATGCCCACCATGGCTGAACTCAGATAGTAGAGGGATGATTGTTGGTGATGGCAGCCGTGATAATCGTCGTATTAGGAGGCAAACTTGAGAGTGCAATTGCTAAGGCAAAAGTGTGCTAAGTTAATTTAAGAGAGAAGACATATTTACAACAGAATGGGACTAAATCGGCGACTGAAAATGACTTATTTATATCTATATATCTATACTAAAATGGAAGCCTCTCTTCCATATTGTGACACGTGGACGTCTTTTAAAGAGTTAGAATTCTTCTTCTGTGTGTGAACGCGGCTACTTTTTAAATCCATTTAAAAACCTACCATAAAGATGATAATTTTTCATTCAATGATATTTAATGGTCATTTGATGTTAATCTCTCTCTCTAACAAGTGAATCACATTAACTTCAAATTTTACACTTCTTCGAACAATTGTGATGTCGTCTTTGCAAATGGTGTGCATCAAACACATTCGGGCATTGCCCGGGTTTCTTACTAGTATATACTAAAATGGAAGCCTCTCTCCCGTGTTGTGACACGTGGACGTCTTTTAAAGAGCTAGATTCTTCTTCCATGTGTGAACGCGGCTCTTTTTCAAATCCATTTAAAAACCTACCATAAAGATGGTAAATTTTCATTTAATGACATTTAATGGTCATTTGATGTTAATCTCTCTCTCTCTTTCTATCTCTTTCTCTCTCTCTCTAACAAGTGAATCACACTCACTTTAGATTTCACACTTCTTCGAACAGTTGTGATATTGTCTTTGCCAAATGACGTGCATCAAGCACATTCAGGCATTGCCCGGGTTTCTTACTAGTATATACTAAAATGGAAGCCTCTCTCCTATGTTGTGACACATGGACATCTTTTAAAGAGCTAGAATTCTTCTTCCGTGTGTGAATGCAGCTCTCTTTTAAATCCATTTAAAAACCTACCATAAAGATGATAAATTTTCATGCAATGACATTTAATGGTCATTTGATGTTAATCTCCCTCTCTCTCTAACAAGTGAATCACACTCAATTCAGATTTCACACTTCTTCGAACAGTTACGATGCCACTAAATGGCGTGCATAAAGCATATTCAGGCATTGTCCGGGTTTCTTACTAGTATATATATATACTAAAATGGAAGCCTCTCTCCCATGTTGTGACACGTGGATGTCTTTTAAAGAGCTAGAATTCTTCTTATGTGTGAACGCGGTTCTCTTTTAAATCCATTTAAAAACCTACCATAAAGATGATAATTTTCCATTCAATGCATTTAATGGTAATTTTATGTTCATCTCTCTCTCTCTATCACTCTCTCTCTCTCTCTAACAAGTGAATCACACTCACTTCAGATTTCATACTTCTTTGAACAGTTACGATATCGTTTTTGCTAAATGGCATGCATAAAGCACATTCGGGCATTGCCCGGGTTTCTTACTAGTATAATACTAAAATGGAAGCTTCTCTCCCGTGTTGTGACACATGGACTTCTTTTGAAGAGCTATAATCCTTCTACCGTGTGCGAACGTAGTTCTTTTAAATCCATTTAAAAATCTACCATAAAGATGATAAATTTTCATGTAATGGCATTTAATGATCATTTGATGTTAATCTCTGTCTCTCTAACAAGTGAATCACACTCATTTCAGATTTCACACTTCTTCGAACAGTTATGATGTCATCTTTGCTAAATGGCGTGCATCAAGTACATTCGGGCATTGCCTGGGTTTCTTACTAGTATATGCTAAAATTGAAGCCTCTCTCCCATATTGTGACACATGGATGTCTTTTAAAGAGCTCGTATTGTGACACGTGGATGTCTTTTAAAGAGCTACAATTCTTCTTCGGTGTGTGAACATTGCTCTTTTTTAAATCCATTGAAAAATCTACCATAAAATTATAAATTTTTATTCAATGGCATTTAATGATCATTTGATGTTAATCTCTCTTTCTCTCTCTCTCTCTCTCTCTCTCTCTCTCTCTCTCTCTCTCTCTCTCTCTCTCCCCTCTCTAACAAGTGAATCACAATCACTTCAGATTTCATACTTCTTCGAACAGTTGTGATGTCGCTTTGCCAAATGACGTGCATCAAACACATTCAGGCATTTCCCGGGTTCCTTACTAGTTATAATCTAAATTGTGGTGGCCCGGTCCCCGCATTTGATGGTTGCAATTGAGTTTGTTGCAAGAGCTATATACGACAATGAATGTCGAAATTGCTTCCTTATATAGGCCGCCGAATTTGCTCAACCTTTTTGTGGCGGCTAAACTTGTCTGCCGAATTAAGTCTGCAAATTTTGAAAGAAAAAAAAGGCGCACGAGACCTGGCTTGACCTACACCTGACATGAACTAAACTCGGATCTGGATCGAGCACACACCAAGCATGGCCAAGACTCGAGCCCGCACACGACCTGGATTTGTGCTTGACCTAGACCCGCACCAGCCCGGACACAACCACGACCAAGACTCGGGCTCAACTTGGACCAACACCTACCTGAACAAGACCAGGATCTGAGGCCCCGATATCCACTAGGTTGGGTGGATACCAAGCCCGAACCTCATCGTCAGGCATACATCGCTGCAATCCACTGGGTGTAACTAGAAGCATCATGCTACAGTTCGAAGAATAGGAGCACATGGAGATCATGCCTAACAATCGGCACAGAGAATATGAAACAACACACAATAGTCCAAACTACAGAATATCAACAGCACCCATCAAAGATATGTAAAGATATACCAAAAGTTTCGCCAAGAGATGAAAGCCTCGAAGTAGAAGCCGGGGTAGACAAGCAGAAGAACATGGAAGATGATCCGCACACAATATCATCTTTCTCCTTTTTTCTCCTCCTCTTATTTTTCTCTTTTCTTTCCTTCCTCCCACTTCTCTCCTTGTGGTAAACCCTAGACCGAGCTACAATCCATAGTGTCACCATCGCTTGAGCCTCCAAGAGCACGAGGGGAGCACCGCACCGCCCCTCCCCGGATCCTTCTTTCCTCTTCAGCAAAACTTCTTCCTCGTAGACGTTCTTATCACTATGTAGCCGTCGTTGATGATTCCCCACGTTTTTCAATCTTTATGTAGAGCCACCCTTGCTTCCCTTAAAAAGGAGAGCAAATGTGAGCCCATTAGAAATCAAAAACCACACAAAACCTGACCGAAAACAACTTGATTCCATGGCCCAGCCTGAGTCAGTCGCGCGCATGATTTAGATGTCATGCGCACGATTGTCTTTGAATTAAGTTACACGCCCCACTTTCCTGTCGATAGATCATGCACACGACCTGGATAAGTTATGCGCACAATTTGCCTCCAGGTCATGCACACGACCTACCTCTAGGTCGTGCACACTCTGCTTGACATATAGCCCTCCTTCCCGCGGGTGTGTGTGGGTTTCAATGTGTCAAACCCAACAATCTTCATCTTGGCCCTATGAAGCCCAACACCGCAAGAATTCTGCCACGCCATCGTCGTTGCTATCATTGTTGCCATCGTCGTTGTCGCTACAAAGAGCATGTGATAATCCAATGCCTTCCTTGTCGCCACATTGGTCAACCTACACAAGGTGCCTGCACCTCAACCGGTGCCCGATCATCTAACCCGACGATCAATCAAGTCTAGTAATCCTTTGGACATGCCCGGAACCCACTTCTTTTTCGTATTCCGCATATACAAGCTTGCTCCATCTGCATACTTGTTTTTCACCAAACTTATCACTTGGAACTACTGTGATCATTACCTTGTATGAGCCTTTATTGCAGTCTCCCACAATGACTGAAGAAGTGTCATCCGTCACTTTCACGGCTCCACCTAAACGTCAGTGGGCCCTTACCCGAAAGGATCTAATTCAGAAAAAGGGATTTAGATTAGTGCCGTTTGAAACTCGAAACATGAAGAGCGGCATGAGTTGTACCTCCGACATCCTCAAGCTAATATTTCTGGCTCGCCCGATTTGCATCCTGAAGACAATGCCGCTCGCCATTTGCCACCCTTACATCCACATGGCTGCAAAACCATGCCTTATGTGAACACCAAGTGGCTTCGCTATCCAGATACCCATCATCAGAACCCAATTAATCGTAACCAGATTCATGAATCCATCGACCTAAGAATCTCCAATAGCTTTCGGCTGACCTGGATCCCTTTTCGGAACTTGCTCCACTTTTCCTCCACACACACGTGCCCGGTGCCAAGACCGCAATGGTCTTCTTCTTAGAGTACTTTGAGGTCTGATCGAGAGAAGCAAATCAACACCTGTATTATAAAGAGTAATCTAATTCTTCTTGGACATCTCCTTCAGCTTGTCTACCTTTCCTCCTAGAGGTAAATAGACAATAATTTTGTTGTATCTGGGCTACTAGGTTCGTTGCCCGGGCACCCAACAGTCGGTGCCTGGCAAACCTGGGCTGGGTCTAGGCCTGGGTCCTCCTCAGGCTCGGGTCTGGGGCATGATCTCAGGGGCGGGCTTTGGTGGGCCAAACCCAACATCAAACGCATGGCGCCAGCCTACGGCTGAGATTTTGCGAGGACTAAAAAAAACCTAAATCTCCTACCCACGCACAACCATGGAACGAAAAAGTAGCCCTCAAAATTCATCCCCTTTTCTTTCACGAAGCATGTTTATAAGTTACAACTTAAAGAATTTTCTCTCATCAATCCCCAAATCATTACACTAAGAAGTAGGGGGACAACTCGGGTTGGGTTGGTTCGGGTTTGAGCCAAACCAGAACCAACCCGAAAATAATCGGTTCTACTATTTTCTAACCTGACCCAATCCGAATTCTATATAAATCCGACCCGAACCAAATCGAGTTAGTTCGGGTCGGTTCTCGGGTCTGATTTAAACTAGGGGTGCAACTCGGGTCAAGTTGGCGAGAACCCTAGATCTGTTAATGGTCAAAGCGAGAGCTGTGATCTATTAATCTTTCACTCGTGCCCTTTAGTCCTTTAGCTTTTATTTAGTCGGACCATATTTTAGTCGAACCCCATTTTAATCAGATCCGACACAATTTCCAAACCCGTCATACCGTATTTTTATGTATACTGAGTATGAGGATATGGATTGGGTTGGTTCGGGTTTACCCGAGCTCTAACCCAAAACCGACCCGATTTAGTTGGGTCAAGATATATCGGAACCGAACAAACACGAAATTAAAAAATACCCGAACCAATCCAATCCATTTAGTTCGGGTTGGTTCGGTTCTCGGGTTTACCCGACCCAAGTTGCACCCCTACTATAAAGGATCCATTCCTCTCAAAGGGTTGGTAAAATCTTTAGATAATTTAATTTTTTATAACTTTCTTTCGTTTTCGTTTTTGTTTTTATTTTTATTTTATTGCTTGGGTGAGGAGTTTGGGACAACTGGAGAGCATGTCTAGTAAGTTGTTTTAAAATACAGAGTATGCTAGTTTTGTTTTAATGAATGAACGAGCCATACCGAGTCCTACGTGTTAATTGTTCCCTACTTTTTCATAGACCTGAAATCAATATATCTGATGGAGTGAGAAATGAAGAACACTCCTACGTGCCTTCCCTATTCTTGGGGCTCCTAAGTGCCACATAAGCAAAGTATGAAATGGGTATTTAAGAGCACTCCAACGGGCTCCTCAGATCTCTCTCTATTTTTTATGAAAAGATCAAATCAGGGGTCCACGAAGCAATACTTGATGGGGGACTGTTTGTTTTTTTTTAAAAATATGATAGTTTGTTTTATTCAAATTTGGAGGCCCACTATCTAATCTTTCTCTACTCTCGCCAGCACTATGGAGAGGAGTAGAGAAAACCAACTTAGACGAAAGATTTGGAAACCTGTTGGAGGGGTATTTTTCATCTGGGACCACTTTCTTTCACTATAATTCCGAAGGATGAAAACGATAGGAGCCCGTTGGATATTGAAAATCTTGACATAATTTGTTGCAGTTTGAAGAAGTAGTGATGAGAATTTGTTCCGACTTCTAAAAACAACACAAACTAGATGATAGTGAATAATTAATATAAACAAGCTAGGTAGTGGTTCCAATTTGATTCAACACATTAATCTTGGATTATTAGGCTTCTTTCACATAGATAAAAAGCAACATTACTGATATAATATGCCAGATCCTTCGGTTTTTTCACATAAAAAACAACATTACTTATATAATATGTTGGTATTTGTTATTGTCGAGGCGTCCTGAGACTCTTTGTTTAGTCCCACATTGGAAAGTTCAGGATCTTGCTGATATACTTTGGAGGAATCTTTTCCTACAACTCGAGTTTTGGGCTTAAAGGATATTTCAGAATACTGATCAAATTCCCAAGCACTTTTTTACATAGATCAAAAACAATATTACACATATAATATATTTGAGATAATCTATTATAATAAGAGACTAGGCATACGGCCCAGATATATAACATAGGGATAAAACATATATCCAGACCAACGAACCAAATGTCTAAAGACAAGTGCAATTCTTCGTTGTTGCCCTTCACATATCGAGGTGTATGTGAATGCAATTAATGAGGAACAACATCTGGCCTCACCATGTATGTGTGAATGCATGCGCATGTATATGATGGGAAGTGCAATGAGTGTGAACACATTCATAGATGGAAAGTGCAATGAGGTGTGAACACATCTCTCTCTCAAATGGGACGAAACATATTTCAATGACAAAGATGAAGGGATAGATTGGGAGACGGTGGGCACGCACAACGACAACAATTGAAGGTAATGATGGTGGGCCAATGACCTCCTTCTCTAACGTCTGTGGACCAATTTGTTTGTATATAATCTTTTGTTTTTTCCTTTCTGTTTGGATTAGTTTCCCTATTGGTTTGATTGGTAAGGTGATGGCTTCAAAGGTATTAGCTCTATCTATGATATTAGCTTTATCAGATCACCCCTTATTTTGCATTTGCTAAGGAGATCAATTTATATGGATAATCAAGGAGCTAGTGTTTATAGAGTTTTTAAGTATATTTGCTTATTTGAAGAGAAGGCATCACATCTCATAATTTTTTCTATCCATATAGAAAAATAATTTTTCTTTCTGAAAGTAAGGCACATAAATTTATATGGATAATCAAATATAGTAATTTTTTTTTCTATCCAACATATTCTTTTATTTGTTGATATTAATCCTACAAGAATATGTTGTGGGAGTTGATCTTAACCCATCACTATTCTAGCATAACAACTGTGTTTTGGGCATTCCAAAAAAGCTTGACAATATTCATTTTGGTCCATATTGACAAGCTTTATGGTCATCAATAAAACCCCTTGATAATCAAATATCTGCTTCTAGAACTTTTAAAACAAGAGTATGAGATTTTTCTTTGTTATGTGTTTTTTGTTCCTCATCCTTTTCTAGTTTTCAAAAGGATCTTTGGTACCTTTTTTTTCTTATATGAGAAGTTTTATGTTTTTTCTATGTTCCAAATCATGAACAATTATCCTCAATGTCTCACCGAAACCCATTGTGGGTGATGGCACCGTTTAAAGGACTACTTTGTCGATTAACCCAAATTGACGAACTCCAAAAGGAATTAAGCCGGTCTCCTTAATGACCTAATAAGGAAAATTAGTGTTTTTTCTTACTTGATTCACTATAGGCAAGATCTGTCCCTCTTCTGATTCGTATAGAAAAACCAAACACATGTTGCGAAAAACTCATCTTATTATTCACCAAAGCCCCTATATATAGGCATAATATGCCATAGGGATAGAGACGGGGTAAATCTCTAAATCCCTTGAATCCAGGGGTCTTTATCCGGTGGGCATCCATATCCGATGCAACCACCGTTTCATAACACTCCCCCTTGGATGCCCACTTTTCAAAACATTGCGTCGTTAAAACCTTACTAAGGAAAACCCAATGGGACAAAACCTTTAGTGAAGGAAAAAGAGTACAACGCGTTCTTCAGGAATATAGTTCTTCAGGAACAGATTCGTCTGGAATCTCAGATTCTTCTGGAATCTTAGTGGGTGCGACTTACACTGCCTCATTAAAACCTTTCGATGGGAAAACCCTGTGGGAAAAACCTCATCGCAGGAAAAGAGTACAATGCGCAAAAGACATTCTTCTAGATGTCTCCATCTGCATCTGCAGGATGCTCCCCTTATCTTTATCCTACATTCTATTACAAGCATTGCTTACATCAATCTTCAAAAGAAAAATACTCCCTCCCCCTAATACATTTAAGATGCTACTTCCCACCCTGTTAATACATCAATTTAAAATAAAATTCACATGCTCTGTTGGTGAAGTCTCCTCATGCCAATCTAATGCACCAACTTCTGGATTGTAGACTTTGGAAGCGCCTTGGTGAAGAGATCTGTCAGGTTCTCAGTTGACTTCTCCTGCTTTATAATAGTCTCTTCATTCTCTTGGAGTTCATGGGTACAGAAGAATTTTGGGGAGATATGCTTGGTCTTGTCGCCTTTGATGAAGCCACTTTGAATTTGAGCTAAGCATGCTGCATTACTATTAAGAAACACATAACATATTTGTGATCTTCCTTTATGGGGATCAGATAAATAACCAGAGTCTGCATATCCAATTGGGTTAGTCCTTTTACATGAATAGTATAAACAAATGTCAAATATCCCCTTTAGGTATCTAAATATGTGCTTTATACCATTCCAATATCTATGTGTAGATGCAGAAATATATCTAACAAGTAGATTAACAGAAAATGGAATATCAGATCTAGTACATTGAGATAAATAAATAATTGCACCTATTACACTTAAATAGGGTACTTCAGGACCCAGGGTACTTCAGGACCCAAGACGTCTTCATTTTCTTTTCTAGGCCTGTATAGGTCTTTGTTAACATCTAAAAACCTTATAAGTGGATAACACTTATCCGTATTAAATCTCTTCAGGAGATTTTCAATATATTTTGTTTGATGGACTAAGGTCCCATCCTAATTGCGTTCGATCCGCAGGCCGAGGCAAAATTTGTCTCACCCAGGTCTTTCATTTCAAACTCCTTTTAAGATAGCCAGCAGTCTTCTCAATCTCTTCGGGAGATCCTAATAGATTTATATCATCTACATTTACTGCTGCTTTTGTAAATCCATTCTAGGATTTCTTAATAAATACGCATGGGCATATAATATCATTTTTATAGCCTTTCCTAGACAGATATTTATTGAGCCGATTGTACCACAATCTTCTGGATTGGTTCAGACCGTACAATGCTCGTTTTAATGTAATTGAATGCGTATTTCTAGATTTGGAGTTTGGTAAATCAAATCCTTCAGGGATTTTCATATATATTTCACTGTCTAGGTTGCCGTATGGGTAAATCAAATCCTTCAGGGATTTTACATGGTTCAGTATCATTATCATCACCCTTCATTATCTCATTTGTCGTAGTATATAAAAATATATCATCAACGACTATTTCTTTTCTATTCCATATTTCCCCTGAGTATGTGTAGAACACAGATATCTCATCATTGTTGGGTACCGGTACCTCTTTCCCAGTCTCTTCTAGGATCTGGGGCATAACCTCTTCCGGAGCGATATGCTTTAATTTGGGGAAATTGGATTTTTGATTCATGACATCTTCCGGACCGTCATGAATCCTCTCTTCAGGAGAGTTTATATTAAGAACAGCTTCTTCAGGAGCTGTATGGTGTGATATGCTATTTAATCTCCTCTTCCAGGGAGCTAAATCTTTGGAACCTATAGGTCTGTCACGCTTCTGGCGTGTGTCAGACTCATTTACTGCCATTCTCCTAACGTCATGCTCACATTGGGGAGTCCTGGGGTCTAGATGAGACAGAGTGGAAGAATTCCATGATAATTCACGTCGTTCCTTCTTGGACAGGACGTTTATTATCTTTCTTATCTCCCCCTAACGACGGGAAGACTGTTTCATCAATGTGACAATCCGCAAATCTTGCGGTAAAAATATCACATGTTAAGGGTTCTAAATATTTGATAATGTGCTAAGGAATGACCACAAAAGTTTTCTACGATCGTTTTCATCATTATTGTCCCAGGATATCCTAGATGATCATGCCAGATATTAAAAATTATAGGATTATGGAGCTCCTGGCTCACTATTTGTCTTGGATTAGTACTTAGCAATTGGCTCATGTTTCCATGTGACTCAACAATCCCAATGTGAGTGAAGTATATCCCTAAGGATAGATTGGAGAATTTCTCTAGAGTAAACTATAGGTCTTCGTGCTGATAACGTGTTGCGAAAAACTCATCTTATTATTCACCAAAGCCCCTATATATAGGCATAATATGCCATAGGGATAGAGACGGGGTAAATCTCTAAATCCCTTGAATCCAGGGGTCTTTATCCGGTGGGCATCCATATCCGATGCAACCACCGTTTCATAACAACACATAAAATTTACCAAAATAGATAAAAAAAAAAACCAGTCAAAACAGTTCATTTACCTTGTAGATCTTTCAGGAAATTTTGCTCTAATTGAGCCACGTGTACGGTGAGGATTCCTCATGCTTTTACACACGTACATTCTGGAAAGGCATTATCATCGGATTTAATAAGCCTCGAATGATGAGAACGGTGTCCGTTAAATAATGTTGGAAGGTTACACATTCTCACATCAATGACGTCACAGTTTGTTTCTCTTCACAATTTTCAAAGGTTAATAGATCACCAGCCGATTTCCTCCACAAACTGTGGAACAGGTCTCTCTCTACAGTCACTCAACGCTAGAACTCTCAAATGTGACCATCAGACGTGGAGGCTCCCGTGCCCTCCAGGTAAGTGGGGCCCACCGTTTGGACCTGTGAATGCTGTTGTGAGGCTCACAGGTGTGCCACGTCGGAAATGGTCGCATTTTAGTCATCAGACTTGGTCCTCAAACCGGGTAAGATTAAACCCAACAATCTAAGACTTCGTTTTTTACATTAAAACCACGATTTTTCTTTTACCGGAAACCAGAAACCACTAGAGGTTTCGTCCAACTTGGTCTGAAGTACTACAAAAACAAAAGTTTCTCCGTTTCCCGATTCTCATTTCACGAGTTAACAGCTCCAGTTCGTGGTTTATTATACGATGAGTGATGAAGTGTTCAGTTCGGTCCCCGAGGCGTAGCCGCCGCAGACGGCGGCGAGGTTCCCGGAGGACAAGCCGGACGACACATACGGCGGCGGAGACGTCAGCCGCTGGAGCTGACGACAGAGCAGGATTCGCCGGATCTCCGAAAGCCGCCGACTGAGGGTGGAGGATTCCGCACGGAGCCGATCGTTGTCGCGCCGGAAGAGGAGACAGTAGTGGGACACGGCGCCGAGCCGGTTCGCGAGGTCCCGGTTCTCCGCGACGAGCCGGTTCATCTGGCACCGGAGGTCCTCCAGATGCCGCTGCTTCCGCTTCCTAGACCGGCGGGCGGACTCGCGGTTCGAGATCATCCGCCGCAGCTTCCGCTCCTCCGACGGGGACAGGGCTCGGCCGGTGTCCACCGGGTCGTAGTTCTCGGCGGACAGGGGTTCGGCCGGGGTCGGATCCGGCTGGGTTCTCCAGGGGGTGAACCCAAAGCCGCCATCGAGGTCGAGGACCGGGAGCGGGATGGCGAAAATTCCTTCGGGCTCCACGGCCAACATGGCGCTGAACCGGAGGCAAAAAGACCGGGGGTTTTAAAGAAGGGAGGGGTGAACCGGAAAGGCGAACCGGTTTGAACGAGAAGAGATGTGGAGGAGGAGGGGGGGAGGAAAGGGAAGTAAGACGGAGAGGGGGAGGGGTATTTATGGGTGGAGATGGGGTGTGGGGCGGGACCCACCAGACAGAAGGAATGGCACGTGGCACACAATGGAGGGTGCTACGTGAGGTTACTATGGTCCACTTGAGTCAGAAGGCACTAAGCCGGCTAATAACAAATAAAAAATCTTTTTGAGTTGCCTCAGTTGGGTTCAGATTTTCTCCAGTCTGTCGGTTTCGGTCGGTGGGCCCTCGTTCATCGCAGCCGCATCAGCCGGGGCCGACGGACTGAATGCGGCTGTGATGAGCGCTAGGCCCACCGACCGGGGCATGCCGACTGGAGGAGAACCGAACTCGCCTCACTTGTGTCCGGGAGTTCATGTGGGCCCGCACCCCTCTTAACTTAACAGCAAAGGAACAAAACAGTGAGGATTCAAGGTGTACGTGGCGCATGATGGTTAGCTTTTAGAACGGTGTCAGGTGGGTCGGACCATGGTTGCAGATCATAGGCTGTCTGGCGCCTTGCTATTAGATGGATTCACTGTTTCAGGTGTGAAACCCGTACCTGAACCCATCCCGTAGGAGGATGAGCAAATATTGGATGTGTGGGCTTCTGGGGAACAACCGATGACTGACCGTTTGATGGTGATCATACGGTAGATAATGTATTGGCAGCAGATAAAATTCGTCCGATTTTCAGCAATTATCCTTCAAAAAATTTTATCTATACTATACTTAAAGAAGTTGACGCCTTTGATACCACGTGGCAATCTCTCCTCTCTCTCTCTCTCTCTCTCTCTCTCTCTCTCTCTCTCTCTCTCTCTCTCTCTCTCTCTCTCTCTCTCTCTCTCTCTCTCTCAAGGTCATTACGATGTGGAGTGGCAATCGGTACCGCATGTACGATCCGATTGAGCGCGCAGCATCATGACCGTTCGGGCATCGCAAGGGATTAGTACTACTTTGCTTGATAAAGACAAGATTAGATCCTAGGTATTTGGTTCAATCACCAAGAGACTTTACCAACTAAGCTAGGTGGCACCCCCACCTGGAGTACTAGGCTTAAAATGCACTTTTTTTTGGTATGCAAACTACACTACTACTACTACTATTGCTGCTATTATTACTACTACTATCACTTTGTTTTGGTTAATAGCATACCGGCCTTTGCAGTTCATGTCCAAGGTTTTGTCTTCATTAGCCAGATAATCTGTCTCCCTATTCCCTTGGTGATAGTGTGGAGGAAAATTATGACCATCGTATGGCTTTTCGCCACTAGTGGATTGATACTTTAGTTTTAAATGCAGTGAACTGTGAAGTGTTGAGCCCTCATGCACAATGTTTGAATAGAAAGAGATAAGTTGACACAATATGTGGTAATGAAATTCGGCTAAAGCCTATGTTTCCGTGCGGTAATACGTAACCTTTGAATCTACTAACTCTAAAAAAGTAAATCAACTCTCGATAGGTCGAAGAGTGCTTATACAAGTAGACAAAGGGCAAAGTGGGTTTGACTAGAGTCTGATTATCAGAAGGCTCTCAAAGCTCTGAAAAACAGAAAATAGAATTGAGAATAATGAATTATGGTCTGGATTATTTACTTGGTCTGTTATTTATAAAGCATTAGAAATATTCGGGGCTTTGGTAAATATCCATGGGGAGATTTATCAGGTCCTAGACCGTTTTCGTGGGCCCCAGACAGGACTGGCGGGTTCCGCTATCATCTCCGTGAGCTCCAGGAAGGGCTGGTGAATTTCACTGTCGCCTCCGTGAACCCCAAGCAGGGCTAGGTCCCACTATCGGGCGTTATCCAGATTTTGCACCCATAAATAGAGGTGAGATGGTAACTTAACATGGTATCTAAGCTCCTAGTGTTCGAAGGTCATAGTATAGGTTCAAGTCTAGTTACTTGTGTTTTTATTTCCCTATCTGTTTACTTAATTATTCGTTTCACCCCATCATTTCATTTCTCTGAATGCGATTGTGTTAACTTTATAAGCATTGTTGGTCCATTCCCTAACAACTTTTAACTTTTGGGTGAAACACTAACTTATGATTTTAATTTATAAATACTTGCACCTCTAGTTGGCTTTTCTTGTGGAGGGAGGGTTCAAAGTGCTAACCAACTTATTCTTGTATGGTGTATAGTATGTGACTTAGTACCTACGACGGTCAAATACATTTTGTCCAAGATTTTCTTGAATAACTCGGCTTCTATGGCTTTCACAACTATAAGACTTCACCAGTTAGATGACGGTCTGATTCTTGGGTTTGGCCCAATGAACCCACACCCGAAGGACCCGGACCTGAAGACCAACCATGCACACTACCAACAAAGAGTTTGCATGGGTGCCATATTGTGGGAGCCTGGGCACCAGATCTGGTAGAGCATGAGGGGATCTATCATGAATGGGAAGATCGTGTGCACAACCCCTGGACCTGGCAGCATGGGGCCTGAGGTCAGTTGGCTGTGTGATTGAGTTGCTTTGGCCCTTTTGGGGGTTGTTCTAAAAACCTAAAGCTAGGGTTTGCATCCATATAAAAGAAGATGGAAGTGAGGCTTTAGGGTTATGTGACAAAATACTTGGAGTTTATCAACAACATGAGGGTACGTGATCAAAGATCATCTATGAGAAGAGAATTTTGCGAGGAGAAGTGAAGGATTCGGGGGCGTTGGTATGGTGCACTCCCATACTCTTGGAATCTCAAGGCGACGGTGACATTGTAGAGTGATTCTTCACAATAAAGGATTGAGAACAAGTCATAAACGAGGAGAGACGAAAACCCGGTCTAGGGTTTGTCGCATAGATATGGGAGAGTAGAATGAAAGTAGAGAGGAAGAAGGAAAGAGAAGAGGAAGAGAAGAAGAAAAGGAAAGTAGGAGGATATAGTGTGCGGTTCTTCTCCAAGTTTTTCGGCGTGGCTTTCGGAGAGGAAAGGTAGATGATACGTGTGCGGATCTTCTTCGAGTTATTTGGGCGGTTATTTTGGTTTATCCTCTGGGGTGCTTTCATCTCATGGTGATCATTCGGTAATCTCTGTTTATCTTTTAATTGGTAGTGGATGGTTCTTTACTTTATATATGTGTGATGATTGAGAGGAGCAAAATTAGAATTGTGTTTCATTGTGTGTTACTTTATATTCTATGTTGTCGGTTAGTAGGTGTATGTGATATTCGCAAGCTGACCTGTACCTCGATCTATAACATGATATTTTCGTGAAAGACCCGACGTCCGGTCCGAAGACCACCAGAGCCTTTGGTTGCCAACACTAATATCTTATTGAGTCTAGTTTTCACAATCGAATTATAAAAATTTGGACGAGATCGAATAAAGGTTCAGATTATAGTTATCAGTCTCTATTGTTTGGGATTTGACTATGCTCCAGTAACAGAATTGGCCAGTCACAGAACAGTAGCACCAAGACACATGCGACACGGGAACGGCCACGATTCACAAAGGCACTTTGGTCACAAGCAGACAATGCATGTGTGCATTATCGTGGCATGACCGCTGATTTCGCATCTCACGGCCTGGGCGCTACCGACCAGTTACTGGCCGTTTTTGTTACCGGAGCAAAGTGGAGCCTCATGGCCTGGGAGTAACATTTGCAGCTTTGGCTCACCCTTTGGTGGAGCCTATGGTAAGCCAAAACGGGTGGCTGTAGATCAACGTTGAAGATTCGAATGGGACATAGAAGAGTTGTTCTCTCTCTCTCTCTCTCTCTCATGCTTTTTCTATTCATGCATATCTTTGTGTCTTTGGACTAATTCTAGCTAGAAGGAGTTGTAGCTGTTAAGAAAACATTTGAGGGGCGGTGCTTTTTCTTAGAATGTTTGGCAGCAGATGCTCTTGTCTTCTCTTTTCTCCGTCAACTACATGTTAGCCACGTGGAGATTCACCCTTGTCCTCCACCTGCCACGTGTCCACTTTTATAAGCACAAACTGGCCCTGACTGGCCCATCGTCTAAGCACAGGATGGATAATTCTAGTCTCCAGGTAGTGGGTTGTATCATGCATGTTAAGAAAGAAGAGGGGAAGAGCTTGATCAGTCGAATGGAATTGATCCCCATTAATTAGCTATCATTGGGTTCTATGTTAGTCTATGATTAGGGTCTCAACAAACTTTGGCCATGTGGGTACGTAGTAGAGAGAGAGAGAGAGAGAGAGAGAGAGAGAGAGAGAGAGAGAGAGAGAGAGAGAGAGTATGGGTAAGTAAAGGCAGCATATGGGGGGGGATAAAGCCAGCATGTGGCCTGTCTGTGAGTTGCAGCATGGAAAAGAAAAAGGCTCCAAAGAAATGGTTTCTTAAGGTGGTTTTCTTTCGGCGGTTGGGAGGATGTTTGATAGATGCAACGTACGTACCAACAGATCGATGTGTGGTATATTGTGGATTCACAGTTGCACCATGCACTTAAAAGAGCATAACAGAAGTTCCACCACAAGTACACAACAAGAGGTTTAATTTTTACTGATGGATATTTTTTTTCTCATTGGTATAATATGAATATTTACCATGATAATAATAAGTTTTTATATAAATATAAATATATATATATATATATATATATATATATATATATAGGGGCATGCTATGCTGCGGCATGCGGTATGTGCGGCACCACACTGCAGCCGTCTGATGCATGCGCCGCGTGTATCGCATGCACGCAGCGGTGCATCAGACAGCAGCAGTGCGGTGCCGCACTTCCCGCATGCCACATTATATATATATATATATATATATATATATATATATATATATATATATATATATATATACGGGGTATGAGCTGACAGCCCATTTGCTCAAATGGGCTGTCACCGGCAGTCGTCCGATCGTTGAGATCAAACTGTCCAAAAAATTAGCAATAAAAAACAAATTTCAGCACATCTGTTATGTCTCTCTCTCTCTCTCTATCTCAATCTCTAGCAGCAGCCCCGCCCTCCCTCAACGGTGTGGACCCTTCGGCAGCACCCCTTCCTCCGGCGCCGTCGCACCCTCCTCCGGCGTCAACCTCCGGGCGTCCACCCTCCGGCAGCACCCCCTCCTCCAGCGTCCACCCTCCAGTAGCTCCCCCTCCTCCAGCGCCGGTCGATCGCAGCCCCCCCCCTCCTCCGGCGCCGTCGCACCGAATCCGACCCTCCGGCAGCACCCCCTCCTCCGGCGCCGTCGCACCCTCCTCCAGCGTCCATCCTCGGGTGTCCACCCTCCGACAGGACCCCCTCCTCCGTAGTCCACCCTCCGGCAGCACCCCCTCCTCAGACGCCGGCATATCGCAGTCCCCCCCTCCTCCGGCGCCGTCGCACCAAATCTGATCGGCTGAGATCAGACCGGAGGGTGCTGCCAGAGTGGGGTGACGCCGGAGAGGGAGCCGGAGCCGGAGGGGGGAGCCAGAGCCGGAGCGTGGACGCCGGAGAGGGAGCCGGGCCGGAGGGAGGGAGCCGAGCCGGAGGTCGGGCGGGGCTGCTGCTGGAGAGAGAGAGAGAGAGAGAGAGAGAGAGAGAGAGAGAGAGAGAGAGAGAGAGAGAGAGAGAGAGATATGACAGTTGTACTCAAATATGGGTTTTTATTGTTAATTTTTTGGACGGTTTGATCTCAACGATCGGATGGCTGCCGGTGACAACCCATTTGAGCAAATGGGCTGTCAGCTCATACCCCGTATTCTCTCTCTCTCTCTCCCTCTCTCTCTCTCTCTCTCTCTCTCTCTATATATATATATATATATATATATATATATATATATATATATATATATATATATATATATATATATATATATATATATATATATGCTTCAAATTTTTATGTCAGACTGTTTTGTATGTATAAAAGTATTACTGCTTTCAGATTGTATAACGGTCAGGGACTCATAGAGTCAAGGATAGACCAGCTCGGAGTGGGGCTGCTCCAATCTCCACCCCAAGTTTGAGGTTGCTACCTCCGGATATCCGAGTGTCGTTAATCTTGGCACCTAGGATCCGAAGTCGCAGTGCGCCTTCGAACCTTCGAGCGCCCAACAACCGGCTACAACTCCTGCGTCTATAGGTACTGCTTAGATTTAAAGTTCTAAATATGTTATAATGATTATCAGTATTGATTTAAACTTTTTTAACAAGGTCGACCACTACCAGACACGTATGCGACTGGGGCGTGACGAGGGCTTAGTATTTGGCGAGCTTATGCGGGAAGCTCACCCTAAAGTGGAGTCATGAAACCTTTGTGGAAACGCAAGCGTGCTGTGAGCATCGTCACGTGAGTCAGAGTGATAGTCCGGGAGGAGAGGAATGCAACTATTGTGGAGAAGAATGGGTGGTCAGACATCTATGCATCTCTTACTTGTTTCAGTTTTTTTTTGGTAAGTTAATTATATTAAAAATTTCCAGAATAATACGTCTGCATTTATACGACTACTTGTTTCTAAATTACTTTTATAGAAGAAGTTTGACTAGGAGGACAGGGCAGTGGTCGACCATCAGAAGGATTTGTGGAAGCTTATGAATGGGTGGTACATGGATTACTTCTATAAGCTCCATGACATCTACAACTACTTGGTCGATGAGTTGATTGAGGAGTTATAGGCCTTGACCAAGATGAGAGGTGCCCCTCCGCAGCACGTTCTCTAGTTTTTGGTCTCTCACTAGGCTACCCCTCAATTTCAGATATAATTTTTATTTTGTTGAGTTGTACTTGTTTCAATGTTATACTAAATGCGTTGGTGTTTGTTAAATTATTCGGTTGATGCTGACGAGTTCTGATAGAGGAAAGAGGAATAGAGCTACCTCGGCGACACGTGCTCTCATAAGGGGGAGGATTTCTCTGCCCCAGCTTTTCTACCAGCTAGTAAATTCTATAAATATTTTCTTCTTTAAATCCATCCTCCGTTGTTGTTGTTGAGAGAGATACACTAGATCGCGTGTTCAACAACAAAAGGAAGCATGATATTACTATGAAGTGTCCAATATTCTAGTACAATCCAAAACAAAAAATTATAAAATACAAAATCATTTCCCCTATAGGCTACAATTCTAAACTCTTAGTAGTTAGTACTATTTTCTTCACCATATCCCTTCAAAATTCTATCTTCATTAGACTTAAAATCCACCTCCTCATAACACTCTTCGTCTGTCTCCTCATCGATACAACACTCGCGATCTAGTGTATCTCTCTCTTTTCCTCCTCACTCCGTTGTTGTTGTTGAGAGAGATACACTAGATCGCGTGTTGTATCGGATGAGGAGACAGACGAAGAGTGTTATGAGGAGGTGGGAGTTTTAAGTCTAATGAAGATAGAATTTTGAAGGGATATGGTGAAGAAGAATAGTACTAACTACTAAGAGTTTAGAATTGTAGCCTATAGGGGAAATGATTTTGTATTTATAATTTTTTGTTTTGGATTGTACTAGAATATTGGACACTTCATAGTAATATCATGCTTCCTTTTGTTGTTGAACACGCGATCTAGTTGTTTCTGATCTTAATATGCATTATTCATATGAATAAAGTCATATTAATTTGAATTAGTATAAAAGTTTGAAACATGGAAAACTAATCTAAATTTATCCAAAATCGGATCTATTCGATCCATATTGATTTTCGACATGATATAAAATATATAAAAATAACAAATCTAAAACACACAAAATAATCTGATCTGATCCATTCCATATTGATAAAGACATAATCAACGTCCAAAATATAAAAAACTAATATTTTTTTCTATAATCTACTTTGTTTTTATTTGATAAAGAACAAAAACAATTCTAAAATATGAAAAGTAAGTCAGAAACATGAACTAAATTGGTCTAAAATCAGATTCGATCCGATCTACATTGATTTTGGATCTGATTCAAATTGATTTTGGATATGATCCAATCCAAACTATAAATATTTATACAAGTCTAAAACACAAAAAATACTATGATCTGATCCATTTCATATATATTGATAAAGATCCAATCTAAGTACAAAATATCAAAAACTAATACGATTTGATCTAAAATCCAATCTGACCCAATCTGATTTGATAAAAAAGTAAACAAAGTCTAAAATATGAAAGGTTTGTCCAAAACAAAGAAAAGTAATCTAAATTGGTCCAAATTAGGATCGGATCTTATCTAAATTAATTATGGATATTGTCTGATCCAAAATATAAAAAAACATACAAGTCCAAAACACAGAAAATAATTTGATCCGTTCTATATTAATAAAGATCTAATTTAAGTCCAAAATATAAAAAAACTAATATGATTTGATCTAAAATCCAATTTGATCCGATTTAATAAAGAACCAAACCAAGTCCAAAATATGACAAGTAAGTCTGAAACACAAAAAACTAATCTAAATTGATCCAAATTTAGATCCTATCGTACTCAAATTGATTTTGGATATGATCCAATCCAAAATATAAAAACGTACAAGTCCATAATACAAAAAATATTCCGATCTGATCTGATCCTTTTTACATTGATAAAAAATTAATCTAACTTCAAAATATAAAAAACTAATATAATTTGATCTAAAATATGAACTGATTTAATAAATAACAAAACCAAGTCAAAAATATAGAATATATATATAAAATATAAAAAACAAATCAAAATTGGTCGAAAATCGGATCTAATCCAATCCAAATTGATTTTGGACATGATTCGATCTAAAATACAAAAAGACATATGAGTGAAAAACATAGAAAATAATCTGGTCCAATCCGATCCGATCCATTCCATTTGATAAAGTCAAATCTAAGTCCGAAATACAAAAAACTAATACAATTTGGTTTAAAATTCGATCCGATCTGAACTATTTTTATAAAGAACCAAACAAAGTCCAAAATAGAAAAAGTAAGTCAGAAACACGAAAATTAATTTAAATTGATCAAAAATCATATCCGATCTAATTCAAATTGATTTTGGATATGATCTGATTGAAAATATAAAAAAGATACAAGTGCAAAATACAAAAAATAATCAGATACAATCCATTTTATATCCAATCTAAGTCCAAAATACAAAAAATTAATATGATTTTGTCTAAAATCCGATCCGAACCATTCCGATTTGATAAAGAACCAAACCAAACCAAATCCAAAATACAGAAATTAAGTCCAAAACACGAAAACTATTCTAATTGGTTCAAAATTACAACTGATCCAATCCAAATTAATTTTAGATATGATCTGATCCAAAATACAAAAAACATAATGTCCAAAACATTGAAAATGATCCGATCCGATAAATTTCTAATCTGAATCCAAAATATAAAAAAATAATATGATTTTATCTAAAATCCAATCCAGTTTGTTTCAATTTGATAAAGAACCAAACCAAGTCTAAAATACGAAAACTAAGTTCGCAACACAAAAAGTATTTTAAATTGGTCTAAAATTGGATCCGATCCAAATTGATTTGGGATATGAACTGATCCAAAATATAAAATATCATACAAGTCCAAAACACAAAAACTAATATGATCTGATCCGATCTGATCCATATTGATAAAGATCCAATCTAAGTCTAAAATACATAAAACTAATACTATTGAGTCTAAAATCCGATCCAGTCCGATTGGATAACGATCTAAACTAAGTCCAAAACGTTGAAAACTATTATAAATTGGTCCCAAATCATATCCGATTCGATCCAAAAAAATAGCATACAAGTTCAAAACACAAAAAATAATTTGATCCGATTCCATCTGATTCAATCAATATTGACAAAGATCTTATCTAAGTAAAAATGCAAAAAACTACTACGAGTTGGTCAAAAATTAAATCCAATCAAATTTGATAAAGAACCAAACCAAGTCCAAAATAAGGAAAGTAAGTCTGAAACACGAAAAGCTAATCTAAAATGGTCCAAAATTAGATTCGATCCGAATTGATTTTGTATATGTTCGTATCCAAAATTCAAAAAAACATACAAGTCCAAAACATAAAAATAATCCGATCCGATCCGATTTGATAAAGATCCAATCTATGTCCAAAATACGATAAACTAATACAATTTGGCCTAAATTCTGATTCAATTTGATAAAGAACCAAACCAAGTTTAAGATACGGAAAGTAAGTCTGAAACTAATTTCTTTGTAATTAATATTATGTGATTGACATCCCTTTTATATTGTTGATATTTATAGTCTGATTTTGGTAGGAGGGCGGAGGAGGAGACATGTGTAGGAGCAGGAGTAGTAGTAGGAGCAAGAGTAGGACCATCACGAGCATGGGCGGATCTAATAGTTGGCTCGGCCCGGGCGAGTTTTGAGAAAAACTAACTCTTATTATTAAGTACATGTCTCGGCCTACCTCAACCCAGCGAGGCCCTTGGTCCCTCGCGACACGTACATGAATCACTATCGCCTTTAAGTCCTCACGAAACGTGAATCACCGTCAAAAACACTTAACCCTGCTATAGTTTACTTTGTTCCAAAACGCTCCCTAAAGTTTGAAAAGTTAGCACAATACTCCTTTTGTCAATTACTTAATATCTCTCATTTTGTAAATTTTATTTGACTTCAATGGGGGGCAAAATGTAGTATTTTAACTACAGGGGGGTTAAATGTTTTTGAGTTAAAACTCTGGGGGGAAAATGCAGTTTTTAAACTAAGGGGGGTTAAATGTTTTTGAGTTAAAACTCAGGGGGACAAAGTGTAATAAACATTTTTTTATATTAATATAATTTCTAGTACCGTCGATGTTCGCTTAAAAATTTTTGCTTAGTATTTCTTTATAAAGTAAAAGCTTCATTGTAAAAAAAAACTAGTTTAGTTCCAGCCCAACGCAACAAAAATTTCTGGCTATGCCTCTGATCACGAGACAGAAGTAGGAGCATATGAGGTTTTTCTTTTTATTGTAAATTTTTTAAATAATTTATTTTTTTTTTTGTAAACTTTCATTGCAATATTTGAATCTTGTTATTAGTTATTGATTTTATATATTGTAGTTGCTTGTCTAAAATAATATAGTATATGTGTATTAATTATGTGTAAAATATCAGGTATAATAGGGCATGTATATTTAAACTCTTTAAAAAATAATTTACTGACAAAAATATATTCTTCCATCAATAAAACAATTTTTTGATGGAAGAATCGGTTTTCGTTGTTAGGAACCATCCTCTAATTTAATCTTATAGAAATGAAATTAGTAATATCTCATTATATTATATAATAAATGTTGAAGATGTGGATTTAAACAAGCCACATTATGACTCTAAGGTTCGTGAGTGAAGGAAGGACGGAAGATAGAGTAAAGAACGGCATCATGTGGGATTTCAGCAAGTCGTTCACACGATGGTGTCATCGTGCACACAACCTGGAAGAAGCAAAACGTGCACATGATGATACCATCGTGTGCACGATCGAGTTAGCAAAAAAATTAATCAGTTGTGTTATCTACAGAAACAAATGTGCACACGATGACCCCATTGTGCGCACGATCAACTCTGGCGGGACATACAGGCTAGTATACAAATAAGCTTTAAGGACTCCTACAAGTTGGATACAAACTTGGGATATAACTAGAGTATATTTGATGAACCTAGAAGAGGATTGAGGCTTTCTAGGGTTAAGAGGGAAGCCGTCATTAAGGGAGAGGGAGGGGAACCCTTTGGTGGACCTTCTGGTTTCGGTGGGGGGGGGGTTTGTTAGCTTCTTGTTCTTCAGGTTGGGTATGGGTTGTGGGTTCTTTTCTCCTTGTGTAATCTCCCCCTAACAAACATTGATATTACATGTAACTCCCTCGTCTTTTATGTTTTATAAATAATCCTCTCACATACCTTATTAATTTTTACAAAAAAGGCTCATATATATGAACAACGTTATGATCATTTTACCCTTGGCAGTCATCGGTGCTCGTTCCCGCCACCGTCACCGAGGGGAAGGGGAAGGTGATGGGATGAGGATGACAACGAGAAGAAAGGACGATGACGATATTTTGTAATGCATGGGTCATTTATAAAACTTACAGAGTAGGGGGTACTTGTAATATCAATAAGTAGCGTACGTAGTTTTAGCTCCACAACTAAGGGTAAGAGAAATTACGGGTCATGTACAAAGCCCGACAATCGGTTTGAGACAGTAATTCATCATCCTATGAATATTTTCTTTGAATTTTTCGAAGCAACCAAGGTGGTGGGATCTACTCCAAAGGTGGTGTGCATGCACCTAGCGCATGTTTTCTAACATTCGATGCATGCATGCATGCTCTCAACAGTCGTCGATGACGGCTGATGAACAGGCCACCCATCTTTCTTGTGTAACAGAGATCAAAATTCCATGATCGAGCCATCATATCAAAGTAAAGCAAACTTTACGATCGTCAAAAAAAAAAAAAAAAGATTTTTAAAAAGGAATCGAACGAAAAAGGATAACAAAAGAGGCTTTTTCTTCCTGCTTTTGCTTGACCGGATATTGCCATCAGATTTGAACAATCTGCTTTTGGATCACTGACTATGAGATGCTTACGTTTGTGGGGTATCAGATCATAATCTGCTGTTTCCTGGAGTACAAAGCATGGGGAGTTCCTTACTAGTGAAGCTTATCAAGAAAGAAGCCTGATAATTTGTTTCATTTCAGCTCTGTAGGTTATAATTATCCATATCAAACTTTACAGCTCACCATCATCAGTTACACCGCTGAAGCGCAGGAGCACCAACACAAATACGGTGAATTGCAAACACAGAACAATAACAGACTACTATCGTATAATAGAAAGAAAGAAAACATACCACAAGTATATATGAGAAAGCGATTTATGTTGAAAATCCAAATCGGAAAAAGCCACAGGCTACGACAGTCAAAATCCACTACGAAGACGAGGATCAACAGAAGCTACAGACAATCGCTACCTCAACGAGAAAACCCTATTAGTGCATTTCTCCTCCTTTTAATCAAGTACACGTCGAAATCTCACATGACGACCCCAGCCCCCGAAGCAGCCTTATATACTTCAAGGTTTTAGGATAAAATTATATATCGATCAAAATACCCCTAAATTTTTTTTCTCGAGCCTGTCGCTCCAAAACCTCGCCTTGGGCATGTGATGCACGCTTTAATGGGCTGAGTGCAGTTGGGATGAGTGTTGAGCCACAAGCTACATATTCTAGGGTTTTAAGCTCGGGAGCGCATTAGCTAGAGAAGCTGACAGGAGACTGGTGCACACAAATTATTTTTGGTTTCCCACGGGACCTAGTCCAACATGCAACCTTTTATTCTCACATAATAATAGTTTATATCAAGAGCCATGCTCTTTTGACCGACACCACACTGCCACTGCGCTCCGATCCATCTAACGACGTCGGATATAATAGCTCTTGATCACGGAGCCTCCAAAGTGATGCAGTCTCTGTGGAGATGCCTTCCTATTTTCTTTTCTCTTTGTGGAGATAATCGTACCCTAATCACTCATGGTTGACCCATCAACACGCTAGCTCGTCTGCTCTTGGAATACTCCGCACCTTGCTGCCCCGCAGGCATGCTTGCGGTTGTGCCTGTCGTCATCGCGACTGTCTTTGCCTCCGTCGTCCTTTGAAGATTCCACACACTGTTAACCGTAGTTGTTCTCATTGCAACTCCCATGCAGCCAGAGCTCCACATGTCCGTGTCTTTGTGCACTCCATGCTCTAGCACTCGACATCTGTTGATGCTCTCTGCACCATGTCCTCCCGCAGGTGTGGCCGCAGTTGAGCCTGTCGCGTTATCGCACATCCATCGACGCCTCCTGTCGTCCGTTGATGACCCATCGGTACCCGTCGGTGTCACCTCCTACCATCTATCGACTGCTCCATCAGGTCATATCCATCAGTGCCTAAACAAGACGCTTGTCAGTGACTCTACACGCTGTTGCTCGCACCCATGATCATGGCCTCTCTTGCATGTGCCATTGCTCTCAATCACGGAGCCTCCATCGTTTGTGGACAACTCCGTACGCCCTTGTGGAGGTTGAGATCAGTACAAGCTTCCTGCCCATTTGATTTGCAAAAAAACACTCAAGAGAATACTAGGAGATCGTTCTCCCAGATCCCTCCTCTGACACTCAAGTCATTGATCTCTCTCAAGAAAAAAGTAGAAGCTAAAAAAAGTATGCGGAGCTTGAGAACATATATAACTCATCTAGAGAAGACGATCTCTATTTATAGATATTGGAGGTCAAACTATCAATCATAACTACCTACAACTATCATTGATGATGTGGCAAGAAAAAGTGATCATTAGCTGGCAATGATGCCCACTTGCATAACCATTCTAACAGATGTGGCACCAAGGATCCACATTACAGCTTAATTTGTACGTAATAGGTATAACTTAATCATCCCATGATGATGTCACTATTTCTTGAGCGGCTTGGCTACACTTACCTCTGCTCTCTAGAGTGCACAGAGGACCCATTAGCAAAGTGCCTCAACAATCTTCATCCTTAGATGTTGAGGCTCTGAGGATGTTGCTGAGCGCAGAGGTATTGTCGAGGTTCCACCCTTGCAATTTAGAGTGCTCAAGTAGGGTCATACATACTTAATTATGTGCCTTAACATCTTTTTATCCTCGGACCCTGGGGCTCTGGCGACATTACCCTAATCTTCCTTTATGTTGGCGTTGTAGAGGAGTAGACATTTCCCCTACCCTCGGACAACCACGAGCCCATGCCAAATTAAAGACAAGTATCACTTGTTCACAATCATGCTATTTGAATTCATATAAGTTGGAATCACCCATGCTATTCTATTCACTATTCTCTGCTGAATGTAGAATCCGCCCTTATCTAGGGGGCACGTCACACTTCTACTCATGGGTTTGGATGATCTTACAGTTTCTATAATTTTTTTGCATCAATAATACCCCCCTTTGCTTCATTTGAAATGCTAAAAGAAGGAAAGTCATATGATGCTTTGATCTTTAGAATCATATCGCATCCATAGCCTCTTGGCTAGGTGTATTGATCTTGAGAACTTATAACCCTTTTACAAGAATTATTGGTACCATGTGGATTTTGCCCTTCTGACTTCATTTGTTCATCCCCCTAAAATATCATTCTCTTTAAGAATCAATGAAATGTGTATCTAATGTATGCCTGCTATTGAAAGCACCTAACGATGTGTGAGGTATTTGTTTTCGTCTATTAGTGATATCGTACAATATAGACCCTTTGTATAGGATAACTCCCACACCCTCTTGTACATGCCTATATATAGGCCTATTGGCCTAATGCTAATGATAAAATTAACCCTTCTCCCCAAATCCTACCCTCTCTCTCTCTCTCTCTCTCTCTCTCTCTCTCTCTCCTTGCTAAGGATTTGTTACTATTAACACACGTAGATACACCACCATCAAGCTTCGCTATAATTATGGCGATGGTATTAATTCTAGATTCACCGCCATCAAGTTTCGCTATAATTATGGCGATGGAATTAATTATGGGTGTAAAGATTTTTCCTATGTGGGATGGCTTGATTATTGGGATTTTGAGTGTAAATATTTTTCTTTGTGGGATGGCTTGATTAGTGAGATTTTATCCTCATTTCAAACTTTGTAAACTCTATATATAGTGAATGAAATCAGCCAAGCAAATTGCCTCAGTTTTGCAAATCTTTTATGGTTTTAGAGCTATAACCGATCTCCATGAAGGTCACTTTAAAAAATTCCCCATAATCGATCTTTGATTCATACCACATTCATCATTCTGATAGCCCAACTGTAGTCCTTATTTCTCAGACGCTTTCGGGTGACAACTACGGGACATGGATTCGTGTCATCACGATGGCACTAAGTGCTAAAAACAAACTAGGGTTTATTGATGGCACTTTCTCCAAGCTAAAGGATGACAATAATGAATATTAAACTGGGCAAGGTGCAATGACCTGATCAGTAGTTAGCTTCTCAATTTTGTCTCTTCTGATATTCGAAATAGTATCCGTTATAATGATATTACCAAAGATATCTAGGACGATCTCAAAGATCGATTCTCCCAATCTAATTAATGCTCCTAAACTCTATCAATTAAAATGATATATCTCTATATTGAAACAAAAAAATTTATCTGTTTCTGTATACTATACTTAATTAAAATCTTTGTGGGATGAGTTGAATTCTATCACATCTGTCACTCTTTGTAAGTATGGCTCCGAAAAATCTATGGACGAACTCATAAATCAAGATTGGGCCATGGAATTTCTCCAAGGTCTTCATGACCATTTTTCTGCAATTCATAGTCAGATCCTACTTATGGATCCATTCCCTTGGACTGCAAAGATCTATTCCCTCATTTGTCAAGAGAAGAAACAATAAGAAATTAACTCGTTAGCGATCCCAATGATTGAATCAGCTACGCTCCTCACAGATAATCATGGCAACCAATGACCTTTCGAGGATCAAGGGGGACGCCCGTCATACTCCACTCACAAATGTCATCGCCCATTTTGCGAGCATTGCAATCATCATGGCCAAAATAAGGCGACATATTTCAAACTCAATGGCTATCCTCCAAAGTCAAAAGAAATTATTTCTCAAACTGTCTTATTTTCTGGGCTCTCTTAATTGACCCAAGAGCAATATACGAAGTTTATCAATCTGATCTCAGTACCATTCGAAAGTAGCCGCACTCCATCTACTAAGTTTACTTCTTATTATCATGTTTCACCAAATTTTACTGTACAACTACTTGATGGAACACAATCAATAGTTGTCCATATTGGAATAATCAAAATCAATTCTTCATTAATCTTGGAAAATGTCTTCTATATTCTATCATTTAAATTTATATTACTTTCCATCTCACAGTTAACGCTTCTCAACAAATATAATATAATTTTCTCATGTACAAATTGTTTATTTTAGGATCTTTCGACGAAATGAACAATTGGTCATGCTAGCCTAAAAGATGGACTCTACCTCCTTAGCAGTTAGCACCACTTTTATTTTTTTTATTCAAGGGAGGAATAAAGAGGATCTCTGACATTGGCATCTAGTGCATCCTTCATTACCTTGTTTTCACTTCTAACTAGTCAATTTGACTTTAAGAAGTTTGTTCCCAGTTGTTCTCTGATGTATGCCCTCAGGCGAAGCAACCTAAAATTTTTGTTTAATAAAACTATTTTGGTTTCAAGAAAAACATTTGAATTAATTTATTGGGATATCTGGGATCGTTTTCTTTGCCCTCCAATAGTGGATATCGATATTTCTTAACTATTATTGATGACTTTACAAGATGTACTTGGCTTTATCTTATGAAAAACAAATATAAAACCGAATAATTATTGTTTTATTTTTTTAACTATGTTTAAAAAAACTTTAACTATAAAATAATAAATATCAATTCAGGAGATGGTGATATATTTTTTCCACAACTCCTAACATTTTGTCTTAGTAATGGAATATAATTTCTCAAAAAAAT
Source organism: Chamaelirium japonicum (assembly GCA_947650365.1). Taxonomy (NCBI): domain Eukaryota; kingdom Viridiplantae; phylum Streptophyta; class Magnoliopsida; order Liliales; family Melanthiaceae; genus Chamaelirium; species Chamaelirium japonicum. The sequence goes on from OX393557.1 coordinate 64,448,697, forward strand.
ATTTCAATCATGGTTACAAATAAATGGTATTACATATCAACGCAATTACATTGATGCACCACAACAAAATAGTGTGGTTAAACATAAACATTGGCACCTTCTTAGTGTTGCTAGAGCTTTACGTCTTCATGCTCATCTTTTCTTAAAGTTTTGGGGTGAATGCGTTCTCACAGCGGTATATCTAATTAACAAAATGTCAACTCCATTACTAAAGTACAAATTACATCATAAAGTTCTTTTTAACTGTAAACCCGATTATACTGCACTTTGGGTGTTTGGATGCTTATGTTATGCATGAAATACAAATATGTAGTATAAGTTTGATCCTCGTGCAAATCCAAATTTTTTTGTTGGATACCCATATGGCCAAAAAGAATATCGAGTTTATGATATGAAATTTAATTCAATGTACACATTACGCGATGTTATATTCTTCCATAAAACAATTTTTCCCTTTCACACTATGGACTCTCACACTCTATATAAATCCATTCATGTGAAACCTATGAAAGATATCAAAGTCCCTAGGGAATTATCCTCAATTACCTCTCCATCACAAGAGTTACCATCACTAACAATCGAGGTGACTACTGAACCCGTGGGGTCTATTGTACTAATTGCAGTAGTCGTGCATGCCTATCTCGATCCAAACAACCTCCAATCCAATTGCGTGATTACCTATGTTCTGCAACATAACAAGCAATAAAACACCCTATTGCTTCTTATTTTAATCTCTGTAATTTATCAAGTCATCATCGGACATTCAACACTACACTTATTACACATGATGAACCCAAATCATTCACACAAGCCATGAAACATTCTATGTGAAAAGAGGTTATGTCACAAGAAATCAATGCACTTGTCCAAAACAATACGTGAACTCTTACTGATCAGACAATTAGAAAATAACCAATTGGTTGCAAATGGATTAATAAAATTAAATATAATTCAAATGGTACGATTGAGCTATGCCATTCTTATTTGGTAGCAAAATGCTACACACAAATTGAAGGTATCGAGTATCATGATACTTTTGCATCGGTTGTCAAATTAGTAATCGTTCGATTTCTCCTAACCATTGTTTCTGTCAAGGGTTTACACTCCATCAACTTAATGTGAATAATATATTTCTCTCAGGCGAGCTCAATGAAGAAATCTATATAAAATTACAACCTAATTTTTCATGAAAGGGAGACCACAAGGTGTACAAATTAAATAAGTCATTATATGATCTTAAACAGGTATCGAGACAATGGTTCTCTAAATTTTATCTGCCCTAACTTCCAAAGGGTTTGTTCAATCTACAACTGACTATAGTCTTTTCACCTACAAACAAGATGATCTATACTTGTTTATTTTAGTATATATTGATGACATCATCATTACATTGATGACATCATCATTACTAGAAATAATGACATTGCTATCAATAATCTCAAACAATCTCCAGTCAAGACGTTCTCCCTCAAAGATCTTCGTAATATTAAATATTTTTTAGGTATTGATGTATCTCGCTTATCTAAAGGTATATTTTTATCCTAGTGAAAATATATCTTAGAGATATTACAAGATACATGCATAACAGGTGCTCACGTCTCTATATTTTCAATAGAGTAAATTATTCAACTCTTACTTACTGATCGTTATCCATTTATCTATCCCAAGCATATCGGTCACTTGCTTTATTTAATGGTAACCAATCCTGATATACAATTTTTTGTCAATACATTGAGTCAATTTATGCAATACCCCAAAACATCTTATTTTAATATTGTTTTTCATGTTTTACGATATCTAAAAGGCAAACTTGGCTATAGGATCATTTTTTCATCATCTAACAATCTTCATATTAGTGGTTATACAGACTCGAATTGGGCAAGATGCCCGGTCACAAGACGTCCCATTATAGGTTATTTCACACAGCTTGACCAAAGTCCAATCTTACGAAAATCTAAAAGGCAATCTACAGTTTTCCAATCTTCAACGGAAGCTGAATATTATGCTCTGGCAGCATTATCATCTGAGCAACAATGACTTAAATATATTTTATTGGATCTCGAGATATCACACCCTGAAGCAATGTATGTCTATTGTGATAACAAAGCTGCTATTCATATAGCAGAGAATCCAATAGTTCATGAACGCACCTAACATATTGAAATAAATTGTCATTTTGTACGTGAAAAGATTAATGTTAAACTTATATCTCCATAATATATTCATTCTTGTGATCAAATTGTAAATATTTTAACCAAACCACTTGGTCCTGACAAATTTCAAACATTACGAGGCAAGTTGGGCGTTGTCGACCTTACCTCCACCGCTCCAACGTAAGGGGGAGTATTAACACATGCAGATACACTGCCATCAAGCTTTGCCATAATTATGGCGATGATATTAATTCTAGATTCACCGCCATCAAGCTTCGCTATAATTATGGCAATGGAATTAATTCTAGGTATAAATATTTTTCCTATGTGGGGTGGCTTGATTATTGGGATTTTAGGTGTAAATATTTTTCTTTCGTGGGATGCCTTGATTAGTGGGATTTTATTCTCATTTCAAACTTTGTAAATTCTATATATAGTGAATGAAATCAGCCAAACAAATTGCCTTGGTTTTGCAAATCTTTTAGTTATATGGTATAAGAGCGGGTTCATCCCCAGCTTCAACCTCGAGCTCCCCTTCGATTTGCGATTGACACCGACGCAAGCACTTGACTTTTCAACCTACCGATAAAGACCAAATTGGAGCTTCAGTGTCTGTCGCCCTCCCCTACGTCGCACCTTCAGATCGATGTCCATGCACTTGGTACCATGATGCGACTTGAGTGGTGGAGACTACCGTCAGACTTGCGTGCTCATCTGACTCGGTTCCTTCCAAGTTGACCACGTACATCGGACATCTGATTACTCTGCCGAATAACCTGATCCGGTTACCCTCACATATTGGTGCGCCAAAGCACCACACAACTAGTTAGCCCACCAGACATGGTTCCTCAGGGTTTAGAATCGTTTTACCCTAAGCAGAAACACGGCTTAGTGCACCGGTATCTGTTCACCGATCTATGCACCGTGTTGGTTCCGTTCGGCCACAGACACTGTGCCTGATAATGATCATTGTGGAGACACCCACGCTCTGTCATCCCAATTGCTTATCCTGATAGGGCGACCAATCCTAATCAGAGCTACGAACGTATTTAGATTACATAGGACCAATCCGTTGAATCTCCTACTCAAGTGGATTACCATGTAGCCATGGCTCTCTGTTCTATAATCAGAACACGTACGAAGGTACATACCAAGATACAATCCTAAGCTATCAACCATATACAGCTAAACTATAGATTTTTAAGAGCTGAAGACCTCACTAATTCCAACAATGCACGCCATTTGACAACGATGACATTGCAACTGTTCGAAGAAGTGTGAAATATGAGGTGAGTGATTCACTTGTTAGAGGGAGAGATTTTAACATCAAATGACCATCAAATATCATTGAATGAAAATTTATCATCTTTATGGTAGGTTTTTAAATGGACTTAAAAGAGAGTCGCGTTCACACACGGAAGAAGAATTATAGCTCTTTAAAAGACATCCACATGTCACAACATGGGAGAAAGGCTACCATTTTACTATAGATATATAGATACTAGTAAGAAACCCGGGCGATGCCCGAATGTGCTTGATGCATGCCATTTGGCAAAAACGACATTGCAATTGTTCGAAGAAATGTGAAATTTGAAGTGAGTGTGATTCACATGTTAGAGAGAGATTAACATCAAATGACTATTAAATGTCATTGAATGAAAATTTTATCATATTTATGGTAGGTTTTTAAATAGATTTAAAAGAGACCGTGTTCACATATGGAAGAAGAATTCTAGCTCTTTAAAAGATATCCACGTGTCACGACACGGGAGAGAGGCTTCCATTTTAGTGTATATATATATATATATATATATATATATATATATATATATATATATATATATATATATATATATATATATATATATATATATATATATAGACTAGTAAGAAACCCGGGCAATGTTCGAATGTGCTTGATGCACACCATTTGACAAAGACGACATCGCAACTATTCAAAGAAGTGTGAAATCTGAAGTGGGTGTAATTCACTTGTTAGAACGAGAGAGAAAGAGAGAGATTAACATCAAATGACCATTAAATGATTTTGACTGAAAATTTATCATATTTATGATAGGTTTTTAAATGGATTTAAAAGAGAGCCGCGTTCACACATGGAAGAAGAATTCTAGCTCTTTAAAAGACGTCCACGTGTCACAACGCGGGAGAGAGGCTTCCATTTTAGTATATATATATATATATATATATATATATATATATATATATATATATATATATATATATATATATATATATATATATATATATATATATATATATATATATATATATATATATATATATATATAGACTAGTAAGAAATCCGGGCAATGTCCGAATGTGCTTGATGCACATCATTTGACAAAGACGACATCGCAACTATTCAAAGAAGTGTGAAATCTGAAGTGGGTGTAATTCACTTGTTAGAATGAGAGAGAAAGAGAGAGATTAACATCAAATGACCATTAAATGATATTGAATGAAAATTTATCATATTTATGATAGGTTTTTAAATGGATTTAAAAGAGAGCCGCGTTCACATATGGAAGAAGAATTCTAGCTCTTTAAAAGACGTCCACGTGTCACAACACAGGAGAGAGACTTCCATTTTTTTTTTTAAAGGCAAGTATATTATAACAAACAAAGAAGGAACTAAACAATCAGGCCAACCTTACTCCAATAGTACTACTATCAGAGCAGGGCAAGACAAGAGAAAACCAAAAAAAGATCCTACTCAATGCCGGCCTAACTCACCAAAAGGAGCAGGGCAAGGCTCAAAAGGTAAGAAAGGAGACAAGAAAAGCAAGTCCAAGGTTCAACCTTCATCTCAGGATATCGTATGTCACCAATAGATCCACAACAAAGCTATTAATGATTGGACCAAACAGACCTTCGAACCAACCACTCTTTCAAGAAAATCTTATTAGAATTAGGACTCATTGAGCTAACAACTCCGAATAATATACCTTGGATATGGTCCAAAATATAATGAATTAGCACATTCTCTGTCATAGCAGTATCATTAAATAACCTATTATTCCTCTCTCCCCATATGCCGTATATAGCCCCTGTCAAGGCCAGACAAATCGCCTTTCCTTTCAAATTTTTAGCTTTGCCCATGGAGATAAGCTATGAATCAACCATTGGAAGTTCCCTGACCCGCACAGTTGTATCTCATTTACATAACATATCACATCCCATACTGATTTGGAAAAGCTGCATTTAAAAAATAGGTGGTCAACAGTCTCCTCTTCTTGCTTACACAAAACACACATATTAGCCAATTGAGTACCTCTCCTTTTCAAAGTTTCAAGTGTCGCAAGTCTATTATGTATAGCTTTCCAACTGCAGCAACTAAACCAAGGTGGAACATGATTCTTCCAAATCAAATTAGCCCAGCAAACCACATCCTTCTTTGCTCTAACATTGTACCAAGCAGATTTAAACGTGACTTCCCCTGAAATATAATTTTTCCACTTAAAATCACTATCTACTCCATTCTCAATCCGAACTGCTACAATATCATCCCAGAGCTTCCTAGTTCTCTAATTTTTTGGATTCGGAAGCTTCCAACAACCCTCTGAAATCAGCTCCTTAATACAAGGAAGCAGCATGCCTTGCTCCAACATAGCACTCTCTCCAACAATATCTACAGGTCTAAACCAATGAAGTCATGGATCTAACCAAATTTTTATATATATATAGATTTAGGGCTGTAAATGGGCGGGTTCAGGTTGGGTTACCCCAAGCCCGGGCCCGGACCGCACTTGTGCGTGTGTGCCCAAACATGGCCTGAGCCCATATTACAAATTTCGGGCTTAGTCCGAACCCAGCCCTAAACACTTTTATAAAGGCCTAGCTCAAACCGGACCCAAATTGGGTCTTAACTTCTAGCATGATATCTGCCTAAATCTTCCTTTTCTCTTTCTTGATTCTAATATTGAAAATTGTAAGGTACATGTAAGTAAAGCTTTATATCACGATATGTAAAAATTGAGACTAAAATAGTTCGGGTTTCAGTTCCGGCTTGGGACCGGCTTATTGGTTGCTCATGCCGACAAATAATATAGTCAGGCTTGAATTCTCGAGCCCAGCCCAACCCACAGCAAAAACTAACTCCGTCTAAATTAGACCCAAATCGAGCCCAACCAAATGGGCCTCGGGATAGCTCAAGCCCATTTACAGTCTTATATTCATTGCAGTAGGTTGTTTCAAATAAATTACCACCTCTGGAACAGAGAAGCTGTGAATCGCACATCACATCACAGCATGGCTCACCGAATCTTGATGTTATCGGGCGGTTGGAACACGGTGCTGCCGAGCAATGAGGTAGGTCAATGACACAGAGGGTATATGAAGACACCACAGGCAAGAACACAGCTTCTGATGAATGGAATTTTTGAGGCATGCATCAACGGGTGTGGATATAGTAGCCGATGTGGGGGTTGTTCGTGTTATGGTGGTAGAGCCACTGACAAGCGGTATGTAGACCAGAGTGAGTGTTGGGATTGGTTAATCTTATATATTTATGTCTATATCTAATAGTATAATACTAAAATGGAGCCCTCTCTTCCATGTTACAACATGTGGATCTCTTTTGAAGAGTCAGAATCCTTCTCCCGTGTGTGAACATAGCTCTCTCTCATAAATTATATTAAAAAACTACTATAATGTCCATTTAATGGCATCTAATGGTCATTTAATGTTAATTAGGAAAATCATTAATACTCTCTTTCTAACTCTTACAAGTGAATAACATCCCGGTGAGTGAATCACCCTCACTCCATATTGCACCCTTCTTTGGACGGCTGTAATGTCATTTGTGCCAAGTGGCATGCATCAAATTCATTCGGGCATTGCCCGAGTTTCGTACTAGTCTATATCTATATCTATATATATACTAAAACGGAAGCCTATCTCCGGTGTTGTGACAAATAGATGTCTTTTAAAGAGCTAGAATTCTTCTTCCGTGTGTAAACACGGCTCTTTTAAATCCATTTAAAAACCTACCATAAAGATGATAAATTTTCATTCAACGACATTTAAAGGTCATTTGATGTTAATCTCTCTCTCTCTCTCTCTCTCTCTCTCTCTCTCTCTCTCTCTCTCTCTCTCTCTGTCTCTGTCTCTCTCTCTCTCTAACAAGTGAATCACACTCAATTCAGATTTCACACTTCTTCGAACAGTTGTGATGTCGTCTTTGCCAAATGGCTTGCATCAAGCACATTCGGGCATTGCCCGGGTTTCTTACTAGTATCTATACTAAAATGGAAGCCTCTCTCCCACAACACATGGACGTCTTGTAAAGAGCTATAATTCTTCTTTCGTGTGTGGACACGGCTCTCCTTTAAGTCCATTTAAAAGTCTACCATAAAGATGATAAATTTTTATTCACTGGCATTTAATGATCATTTGATGTTAATCTCTTTCTCTAACAAGTGAATCACACTCACTTTAATTAGAGAGAAACTCATTTCCATCATGTGGCACGACATTTATCATGGGTTCCTTTTTTTTTACCGTTTGCAAATAGCTGTATTGAATAGGTGGGTTTATCTCACTTTATGTGGTTCCTTTATGAGGGAGGGGATTGCAGATGTTCCTTTATCGTCTGCCTGGGGTTTAGTGATAGTCACCGATTGGGCCTTGGTACAATGGATGGTTGTGATTGGGGTTTCATAATTAGGATTGTTGACATTTATGAGAGTCGTGAGAAGAAGTATAAATTACAAGCCCCTTCCTTGGTCTCCTGGCTTTTCACTCGGATAGGCAGAGATCATTCTCTTGATGCTCAGAGTCTGATGCATGCTAACAATGCAAAATTTTCGAATAGGCTGCCGGCAGCAAAGATCATTTCCAATCCAGGTACGATCTGAACCATGCAATTTCTTTGTAAGTTCGATCCGACTAATTTCTTACATCAATCTATCTGATGCTAATTCTTACTCTCCCTATGTGTTTCGGTCACAATCAAATAGAGATTTTCAAATAGGCAAAGATCAATCCAACATGATGCTCAGAGTCTGATGCAAACAAGAATTTCGAATAGGCCGTCGGCAAAGATCATTTCCAAGCCAAGTACGATCTGATGCTACTTCTTATACTCTCCCTAATTCCTTTAATCTATGAAACCATGTATGTGTTTTTTTTTGGTCGGATGAAACCATGTATGTTGAGATCACTAATCCAACATCATAAAATACTCCTCATGATTCATGAGAGAACTTGCAGAATAGAATTGGAGCAAATACATTTAGCACCAATAGGCAGCTTTCAAGGGTTTTGAAGTTTGGAAGGCCTTGATCGAAGGGTGCGGTCAAAATTTTTTCCTTTTCTTTCTCTTTTGGCGGCTTTGAAAGAGAAAGAAAAGGAAGTTGAGAGGAAGTATGTGATGCTCTGTTCTATCGTACTTTTCACAGGTTCTTCGCCAAATTATAAAAAAAATTCCCCCCTTTTAGTGGTGGTGATATTTAACCATCCAGTTTGCCATCAAAATCGGAACATCAGATGGGCAAAGGATGGTTGTGAGCGGCTGCCATGTTGGGATGGTCCCATATGGATCAATATCCTGGCTAATGACACACCTTGGACCGTCTGATTCATACGCTAGATTGGTGATAGTAGATTGACACCATAGGTAGCTGAGTTTTTGTTCTTTATAAAAGGAAAAGCTCCTCCACTTATGAAAGAATAATTATATATATATATATATATATATATATATATATATATATATTAAAGCAAGTGAAAGAATTTTGATTTGGTCAACAACAAGAATGTAGGTGTGAAAGAAAATTAAATTAGGTAAAAATGTCCAATTCTAATTTCTAATTATTCGTCCCAATAATTTTTAAAATTTTATCTACATGTTATAAACTATATATCATTTTCGCATAAATTATGAAATAGGAAATGACTTATATTTGCAAAGAACAATGTTTGCTATCGTAAAGAATTTTGGATGATTCTATTAATCATGCACAGAATACCAAAAGAATGTAAAAAAACAAGATTCATTTTGGTATGACAATTGCCAGTTGGAAGTTCAATACCTATGTCTTAAGTACGAAATGAACATCTACTACAAATTTTATAACACAAATAATTTTCAATCCTTTAACCTATGCTTATCTTCATCCAGGTTCATATTGCGAATTGAGATGGTAGACTTTATTGGAAATTCTGTTTTCGTTATTTTTTTCATGGTAGTAGATAAATTGATTCAACATTATTTGTCTTATTTTTATGAAACTTGTCAAAGTTATATTTCATTTAGCACTTTAAGTATTTAATATAAAACATATTGATTTTAGAATTCTTGTAATATATTCAGAATACTTAAACAGTATAAATCATCATATAACTTTATTGATTAACAATTCCGTGCATTGCACGGGTTACTAACTAGTCTATATCTCTATACTAAAATGGAAGCCTCTCTCCCGTGTTGTGACACGTGGACGTCTTTTAAAGAGCTAGAATTCTTCTTTCGTGTGTGAATGCGGCTCTCTTTTAAATACATTTAAAAATCTACCAGAAAGATGATAAAATTTTTATTCAATGGTATTTAATGGTCATTTGATGTTAATCTCTCTCTCTAACGAGTAAATCACACTTACTTCAGATTTCACACTTCTTCGAACAGTTGCATTGTTGTCTTTGCGAAATGGTGTGCATCAAGCACATTTGGGCATTGCCCCGGGTTTCTTACTAGTATCTATACTAAAATGGAAGCCTATCTCCCGTGTTGTGACATGTGGACATCTTTTAAAGAGCTAGAATTCTTCTTTCGTGTGTGAACACAACTCTTTTTTCTTTTTGATAAATCCCTCTCAGAGAATGGGGGGGGGGGGGGTTCGGCCTGGACCCTTACCTGTTTATTAAAGAAGAAAAGGGGAAAGATACACTTCAAAGGTTACGGTTACAGAGGTTCAAAAGAAAACTCCTGGCACCCATCGAAGCACAGAATGCCCATGGGTGGATCAATGACCTCGTCATGAAGATGACCCTATCCAGCGTCAAGGTCTTGCCCTGGAAGTTCCTTCGGTTCCTCTCCAACCATATCGACCACGAGATCCCAATGGCAAGCGTAACCCAGCCACGGGGATCTGGACCCTTGAAACGCCTACGTCGCCAAGATCCCCATAGCTTTGTGATGCTATCTGGAGTAGATCTAGCGCCCAGGAGGCTAGTAAAATTTTCATTCAATGACCGTCATGAAGATGACCCAGAACGCGCCTCTTTTTTAAATCCTTTTTAAAACCTACCATAAAGATGATAAATTTTCATTCAATGATATTTAATGGTCATTTGATGTTAATCTCTCTCTCTCTAATAAGTGAATCACATCCACTTCAGATTTCACACTTCTTCGAACAATTGCGATGTGTCTTTGCCAAATGACGTGCATCAAGCACATTCAGGCATTGCCCGGGTTTCTTACTAGTATATCTATACTAAATCGAAGCCCTTGATCCCAGGGTGTGACACGTGTGCCCTTTTTAAATGCACATGCTCCCTATCTTTCTCTCTCAAGGTGTGACATCTTCTTTCTCGGATTGAGATGGCTATAAAGGCTCTTAAATGACATCCTCTCCAATAAAGGCAATGTAGCAAATGATTATTTAAAGTTTAAATGTTGGGTATGAGACGAAAGGTCACGCATGTGTTCAAGGTGTGAACACACCTCTTCTTTCTCGGGTTGAGATGACTATTTAAAATTTTTTTTTCAGCAATTTTTAAAAAACAGGTTATAATATAATTTATTTAGAAAAAACGGACTGAAAAGTTTTAATTCAGCAACAACAGATTTATACGGCAGACAATTTTTTAAAAATAGATTATAATATAATTTATTTTGAAAAAATGGACTGAAAAGTTTTAATTCAGCAATAACATATTTATATGGTAGTTCAACTACCATATAAAATCTAAACTAGCAGGTTGCCTAGCCGTTGGGCTTTATACGGCAGTTAAACTGACATATAAAATCCAGGGCTAGCTGTTGGGCTTTTATACGTCAATCAAACCACCGTATAAAATCCAACGTAGCCGTTCGGCTAGTCGTTGGGCTTTATACGACAGTTAAACTGTCGTATAATATCTACGGCTAGCCGTTCGGCTTTATACGGCAGTCGAACCGTCATATATACCAATAAACTAGCCGGTGGACTTTATACGATAATTAAACTGCCATATAAAGGCATAGCCATTAGTCTCCGAATGGTCGAATCCTTCGTCTTATAAATGCACCCCTAATTTTATCTTTCACCACCACACCATCCACCCTCCAAATTTTCCTCAACCATCCACTCTCCAAATTTGCTTGCTCAAGTTCGCTCCCTCTTCCTCTTACAATGGCCACTCGAATTTCAATGGTTGTTCGTTTCGGAGGTTATTGTGAAGTCGAATCCTATGTTAGAGGAAGTACAATGGTCATCTTCATTCAGCCCAATAGTACGTTGATGGAGCTGCGAGAGAAGATTGCTTATTGGTGCAACCTTCGACTAGGCTTCAATTTAAGGTCAACTCTTTTGGTTAGTTCATCGCAATCTTATCTAGTGGAAGTATACAATGATAAAATATATAATTGGATAATAATTGAAGAGATGACTAGGGGCAATAGGCCTACTATGTTTGTAGAATACCTGGCGTCAATTGATGTAAATATTGATAATCAGTCATCTTATGACACTGGTGAATCTGGTTCCTCGACACCAGTTTATAACATGACTGATATCTCGTTGTCAGTGCCCTTATCGATACCAACCTCGGAACCAATTACTTCTGACAGCGACATGGACTTAGATATAATATTAATTATAATTTCACATGACCCAAATAGAGGTATGTTTCCAATAGCATATTTAGTCGTAGAGGCTAAAGATAAACATACTTTGTTATGGTTTTTAGAATGTCTTAATATAGCACTTAATCCATATGATTTTTTAAAAGTGTCATTTATTTTTGATAAACAAAAAAAAATTATTATTGTTGTTGGTAGACTTTTTCCTCAGTCATATCATTTCTTTTGCATGTAATATTTTAAACAAAACTTAAAAAAGAGATTTAGAGTAGAAATGTCAGCTAACTTATTAATGAAAGCAACAAAAAAATATAATTATATCGAGTGTAATATTGTATTAGAGCAATTAAAAATTGAAGATAATTATGCATATAATTGGATTGTTAATAGTGATTCCATACATGAACCCATATACTAGCTAACTACTTACTCACTTGTACCATGTTTAGAAATTTTGACTTCAAACATTGCTGAATTATTTAATTCATCGATTCGATATTTACACGAGTAACCAATTATTGAATTATTAGATAGTATTAGATATAAGATAATCAAACTCCATCTAAAATATAGAGCGGCTAATCAGTTATGGGAAACACAGCTTATACCTAGAGCCGAGAAGAAACTTAAAAAGAGAGTTGATAAGGCACATTATTTAGAAATTCATGATATTACAGAAACACAAATTGAGATTATTGATAGAAAAAAGTCTAGGCGTGAGATTATTAAGTTCGAACATAATACTTGTACATATGGTAAATAGAAGTAGCCACTAATGCCATGTCAACATGCAATATGTGCATGCAATTTCAAGCGATGGGATGTGTATTAGTTATATTCATCCCAACTATTAGTAGAAGCCTACCGACGAGCGTATGCCACACCTATGGAAGGAATATATAGTCCTTATGAGGTACATGGTTAGTCACAACGAGAGCACCTGATTCTACTACCAATTACTAGACGTCGTCTAGGTCGACCTAAGGTCAAGAGAAAAAACACCGAGAATAGAAAAGTACACCCTTTTCGTTGCAGTCATTGCCACGAAATAAGACATAGTTGAACTTTATGTAGGAACCCAATAAGACATAGTCAAAATTAGATATCGAATCGATGATGAGTAATGTCAAGTGCTATCTTATTATTTTATAATTTTTTTAAAAAAATTAAATAATATAATTGAAAATAATATTTTCAAATAATATTTTAAACCTTTCTATTAAATAATATTTTATTACTTATATTTAAATAGTTTTTAAATAATTTCTATTGATTTTTAAACCTTTTCTAACTTCGCCAGTGCTTGCATTGCCGATCCTTAGTCGGGATAAATAAGGAGGGGAAAAGGTAAGTGTACCCTAAAGGTTAAGGTTTAAGTATACCTTAAACCTTAAACCCTAACCCTATGTATACCCCAAACCCTAAACCCTAAGTATACCCTAAACCTTAATCCAAAACCCTAAGTGTACCAAAACCATAAACCTTAAGTGTACTAAACTCTAACCCTAAACCTAAACCCAAAACCCTAAGTGTACCCCTAACCTTAAGTGTACCTTATTAAACCCTAACCCTAATCCCTTAACTTAAGCCCTAAACCTATACCCTAACCCTAAACCCTAAACCCTAAGTGTACCCTACTAAACCCTATACCTAAACCCTAACCCTAAACCTTAAACTCTAAACCCTAAGTGTACCCTTAACCCTAATAAACTCGAAACCCTAAGTGTACCCTACTAAACCCTAACCCTAAACCCTAAACTTAAACCTTAAACCTAAACCCTAACCCTAAACCGTAAGCCAATACCCTAAGTTTCCCTAATCCCTTAAACCCTATAAACCCTAAATCCTAAACCCTAACCCTAAACCCTAACCCTAAACCCAAAACCCTAAGTGTACCCCTAACCCTAATAAACCCTAAACCTAAACCCTAAGTGTACCCTACTAAACCCTAACTCTAAACCCTAAGTGTACCCCTAACCCTAATAAACCCTAAACCTTAAGTGTACCCTACTAAACCCTAACCCTAAACCCTAAATCCTAAAACCCTAAATATTTTCTAACTTCACCAATATACTATCTTGCATTACCGGTCCCCAGTCCAGATAAAGAAGAAGTGGAAAAAGGTAAAAGTATAGATGTAGGGGAAGGAAAAAGGTAAAAAAAGAGGTAAAAGTGCTAACTATATATAACAAAAGTGCTACAAAAATGCTAACTATATATGACAAAAGTGTTACAAAAATGGATCATAATACAAATATTCTAACTATAGCTAGCTCCTAGTCTATAGCCACCGTAGTCTCCAATCTGCATCCTCACATACTCCCCATGTGCCTTCCTTTTTCTAGGAGGAAGGGAAGCATCATCACGTACATGGCTCGGTTGTGTCAGTGTCAACTACTAAAAAGTAGGGTGAGATCTCAGTGGTCCAGTGGACTGAGGAGAAGGGTCGCTGGTAGGCGGTGTAGGGAGGGCCGTCTGAGAAGACTCTAGCACTACAAGCGGATGAGAAGGACCCGCCTCAACAGAGACTGGTGGGTGAGAATGATCCACCTCAACAGAGACCGGCGTGTGAGAAGGACCCGCCTAACTGGAAACAAACGACTAAGAAGGATCTGTCTACAATATCTTGTGTAACTCTTTTGTAGTGAAAAAACCCTCAAGCAGGTCTGTGTAGCTGTCAAGGTCAAAGTCAAATGTAACCTCAAACTCCGTAATCTCCTCCCCTGGTGGTGACACCTCTTCCTCCTCCACCTCAAGAGGCTGGTGTCCCTCAGGCTTGTGAGGCTGGTCTACCTCGGGCTTCTTGTGAGACTGGTGTACCTCAGGCTCCTTGTGAGGCTAGTGCAATGGACCTCTGCCTCTGCCTCCTCTAGGTATCCGCTGCGATACGACCGGTGCCCCAGGCGTAACAAGTATCGTGCAAAGATCTGAACCAGCTTTCAAAAAAACAATAAGGCTCTCTACCTCCTCCCCCTGCTAGTCCAAACTAATTATTCGGTCCGCCTATAAAATAGAGTCAATTGTTCAAATATCTAATAAACTCGATGGCTGCTTCAAATTAAAATTAAATATTTTAAAACTTACCGCTACTTGACTACGATCGACGTAGTGATCTATCATCCTATCTTGGTATCCCTGTGGGATAAAACATGACTCAACGTACTATAACAGTGGAATATAGATTCGTGGGCTCCCGAACCAGGCTAGGTAAGCCAGGGTAAGACACTCTATAGATAATATAAAATAATATTTATAAGTAAATATGAATAATGCATAACTTTATAACTTAATAAAAAAATAAAAACTCACCATGAGGCTGAGGGTCCCCACTTAGTGCTCCCAGGCTACGACAGTGGCCAGTGCCACCATCATCGTTTTATTGCAAGAAAAGCCTAAGTAGGACGCTCACGAAGCACTGGCTGGTACCTCAGAAACTGTCGCAACACCCTCCCTAGCGGGTGGTACAACGCCAGCCCAAACTGGATGACAAGAGATGAGTACAAAGCTAAATGCCACATCTTAATCACCTAGTCTAGGACCAAAGCGTCGAACGGCAAGTAAGACTCTCAACAGACCTGAACTGACATTAAATGATTTTAACATAAAACTTTATCTAAATTTATCATGAATAATTAATATAAATGCGTAACTATGATTACCTCCTCGGACTGTAGAAGGTCCAGCATCATCCGAAATATCGGGATGGTGTGGTGGGAGTCGTGCTGGTACTCTCGTCGTACTTTCTCCCATCGTTGAGCTCTATGAAAAAGGGACGATCCGGATCCAACAAAAGCGATCGACCAATGAGTAGATGCTTGTGGGCCCAAACCTATAACATAGCATGTACCCAATATTACAACTTAGTATTAAAAATGTATCATATTTTTGTATAATATTGAAAATTTAGGTTATCTATAGTAAGGGCGTGCACTATGAGAGAGTACACGCTGGATGGAGAACTGAGTGAGGCCTAAGTACAGAAAAGCCAGTACTGTAACTCCCCAAGCATACTCCCAAAAAGCCTTCAGATCTCTAAAAAAGTACAGGTATCTGGCATTCACTATGCCGCTAGACGCGTTGGGGAATAACGAGCAGCCACACAGTGCTAGCAAGTAAGCATTTGTGTACTACTGGATCTGCATTAAAACATATACATATAAGAATACTTTATTTTATATTAACAATGGAATGAAACTGAATATAACTAGTAAAAATCGAAGACGTACCGTCGGCTCGTCAACCACTCCGACTGGTACAGTACTAAACCTTTTCCATTGCCACTTGAGGGAGATTTGTTATGCTTTATGTCCTAGTAAAAGAGGTGGCTGCTCCCTAAGGCACTACTGAATCAGTTCCTCAGTCCTCAGAGTTGGCACAGCGACTGCAGGTACGAAAACTGGTCGACCAGTGATGGTCAAACCAAGAATCTGTTGGACATCGAACATGGTAACTGTCAACTCCCCGAATGAGAAGTGGAAAGTCGAGGTAGCGGGCCACCACCGCTCGGCTAAGGCGTATCAAAATTAAAGGTCATGATGGAGCCAAGTGATCCTAGTGACCGAACCCAGCCTGGTCAACAAGCTCTGCACGCCTCCCCTCCATGACCCATTTTGCCATGTGTGCGTGGAAAAGAGAGCGGACCGAGGGGTAATCGAACTGTATCAATAATAAATCACAAAAACAGAAATTAATAAAATTTTTAATATATTGAAATGAAAATGTGATCGTGCCCTACAAGATCCAGGACCCACGAGTGTTTAGGGTTTAAGTTTAGGGTTTAGGTTTAGGGATTAAGGTTAGAGTTAGGGTTTAGGGCGTTTAGGGTACACTTAGGGTTTAGGGTATTTAAGGTGCACTTAGGGTTTAGGGTTAGGGTTAGGGTTTAGGGTACACTTAGGGTATAGGATGTTGAGGGTATACTTAGGGTTTAGGTTTAGGGTACACGTAGGGTTTACACTTAGGGTTTAGGGTACACTTAATGTTTTTAGGGTGTTTAGGGTACACTTAGGATTTAGGGGGTTTAGGGTTAGGCTTAGGGTTTAGAATACACTTAGGGTTTAGGGTCTTAGGGTTCAGGTTTAGGTTTAGGTTGCACAACTCATGTCGATGCAGAACCCACGAGTGCTAGGGCATTGGCATGAGTCATGCACCGACATGAGTCGTATCGGTGAATAAATCATGTCGATGCAGGACCCACGAGTGCTAGGGCATCGACATGGGTCATGCACCGGCATAAGTCGTGCACTAACATATGTCATGCAGGTTCACAAATATTGTCGATGTAGAACATTTAGGTTTAGGGTTTAGGATTAGGTTTTGGGTATACTTAGGGTTTAGGTTTAAAGTTTAGGGTTTAGGGTTAGGGTTAGGATTTAAGTTTAGGTTTAGGGTACATTTAGGGTTTAGGGTGTTTAGGGTATACTTAAGGTTTAGGTTTAGGTTTAGGGTGCATAATTCATATCGATGCAAGATCTATGAGTGCTAGGGCATCGGTATGAGCTATGCACTACGGATGGCAACGCTGCAGTTTAAAACCAAAAATCACAGTAAACTGCACCGCATGGTGAGGTTTTGGTTTGCCAAAATATAAAACCGTTACGGTGCGGTGCGGTGTGGTTTCGATTTTCAGTTTTGGTGTAGCAGTGCGGTTTCGGTTTTGACCAAAACCGCATAAAACTGCACCGTTTAGACCATTCTAGTGATAAACCGTGGTGCACCGCACCGCATGGTGCGATTTCGATTTTAGATAATGATACACCATCACTGTGCGGTGCGGTTTCAGTGTGGCAATTTGGTGTTGCAGTGTGGTTTCGGTTTTGTCCGAAACTACACCAAAACCGCACTATTGCCATCCCTTCCGTGCACTGACATGAGTCTTGCCAGTGCATAATTCATGTCAATGCAGGGCCCACGAGTACTAGGGTATCGACATGGGTCGTGCACCGGTATGAGTCGTGCATTGACATGTGTCATGCCGGTGCATAAATCATGTCGATGCAGGACATTTAGGATTAGGGTTTAAGATTAAGTTTAGGGTGTACTTAGGGTTTAGGTTTAAGGTTTAAGGTTTAGGGTTAGGGTTAGGTTTAGGGTACACTTATGGTTTAGGGTTAGGGTTTAGGTTAAGGTTTTAGGTTTAGGGTGCATAATTCATGTCAATGCAGGACCCACGAGTGCTAGGGCATCAATATGAGCCGTGCACTGACATGAGTCGTGCCGGTGCATAATTCATATCGATGCATGACCCACAAGTGCTAGGGCATCGACATGGGTCGTGCACCGGCATTAGTTGTGCATTTACATGTGTCATGCCAGTGCATAAATCGTGTCAATGCAAGACATTTAGGTTTATTGTGCATAATTCATGTTGATGCAGGACCCACGAGTGCTAGGGCATCGGCATGAGCCATGCACCGACATGAGTCATGTCGGTGCATAATTCATATCGATGCAGGACCCACGAGTGCTAGAGCATGGACATGGGGCGTGCACCAGCATGAGTCGTGCACTAACATGTGTCATGCCGGTGCATAAATCGTGTCAATGCAGGACATTTAGGTTTAGGGTTTAAATTTAGGGTTTAGGGTTAGGTTTAGGGTACACTTATGGATTAGGGTTAGGCTATGTCTCGGCACTCGTGGGGCAAGAGTCGTGCCCCGGCACCTGTGGCTGCTGACCGGCAATAATGGTCGTTCACTGACACCCATGTCGTGCACGACTATCATAATCTACAACTATATATTTAAATAATTTTAAATTTAAATTTATACATGTCCGTGCTCCAACAAGGCATAGGAGCGGTGCGGGACTTGCACCAGAGGAAACACGTGCATCGTCGGGCCTCCAGGAATATTCCCATCATTGACCATATATATCTCTTCTACTTCCTCCATTAACCAAATGTAAAAATTGAAAATGATATAGGTAAGAAACAACTGCCGTATACCTCAATATATAGCCCAAGCTATATATGACAGTCAAATGCCGTACACACACACACACACACACACACACACACACACACACACACACACAGAGTAGTCAAACTATCGCTAATAGTGTCCGTTTTATCTTTAAATAAACTATTTTACTTATACGGCAATTGAACTGCCATATAAATCCGTTGTTGCTGAATTAAAACTTTTTTGTCCGTTTTTTCTATATAAATGATATTATAATCCATTTTTAAAAAATTGCTATTTTTTTTTCAAACCTCTCTCCTAGGTTTGAGATCACCTCATCTCTTATAAAAGCTCTTAAACGATCTCCTATCCCAAAAAGACAAATGCAACAAAGGAGTATTTTATGTTACAAATTTAAATGTTGGGTGTGAGACGAAGGGTCGCGCATGAGTTTGAGTTGTGAATAGACCAATCCTCTCTCTCTCGGGGTTGAGATCGCCTAGCCTCATCAAATGGCCTCCTCTCCCATAAAGGCTTAAGCGTTGGTTGGGAGACGAAGGGGGGTCATGAATGAGTTGAAAACAAGAACTCATAGTTGTGGGACCATTAATATCTCGATGAGAGTCTTCCTTAATTGCTACATCTTCTATCTCTTTATATCTTAGGATACACTCTAAATGTTAAGCTACCCTGGCACCATAATCACTCATTCACATGCAATGAAAGCATCACCAATGCCAGCAATTGTGTCACCAGTCACCTATTCACCTCTGAGGAGAGCATCACCAATGGCAGCAATTGAGTCCTCGATATCAACAACATTGGTTTCTACAATTACTTCCACTTCAAGTTCTACAACCGATGGGATAGAGTGGAACATGGTGTTGGTGGAGCACCTGGTCAAACAAGTCATGTCGTGATGTTCCGGTTGGTGCTCCGGAGGTGCCAGTTGGTCGTCCAAGATGGTATGTTAAAGGAGTCCATACCCTACAACAGCTTCACTATCGATCACTTGGTCGGCATCAAGATCAAGGCACAACGTCGTTGTCCTCCTCAAGCTTGCTAATCCCGATAACATCCGGGTCATCCTCTACATCACCGTCGACCTTATATATTACTCATTACTTTCTTTGGTTCATTTGTCTAATTTTAGATGAGATTGTAAATTTTTTAGAAAAATTATTAAATTTAAAAAATAAGGTTAGAGGAGAAATTGTAACCTTGGCTGTGAGAGAGAGAGAGAGAGAGAGAGAGAGAGAGAGAGAGGGGAAACCCGAAGGGTAGTCAGATGGATAATGAGAGCACAATAATGCTCCGGAAGTATGCATAATCATTCTATGTTGGTGAATGGGGTAGGTAAACCGGGCACATGTATTTGATCGGTTTTTTTAATTGGCCCCATCATGTCAGTTAAAGTCATTCACCATCAACAAGATATTATGTGTAAGTTCGAAAAGATGCAACATGGTGATCCTAGGCTCATGATGGTTGATATACATATGTTTGTTCATCACTGGTCAAGGTTTTTAGAGTCACCATTCCAAACGGTGGGAATTGGAGATGTTGGTTTGATGGCGGCTTTGGTGGTAACAAGCTATATTTTTTAGAGTCATCATTGCAAGCAGTTATTTGTGATGCATATATAGTTTAATAGCCGTATCTTAATAATACACAATTCTCTCTTTCGTCCGATGATTGCCCCGGTTTAAGATACATTCTCTCTTTATTCCATGCATTGCCCGGGTTCATGACTAGTATATTGATATAAACAGTTGTTTTATCTTTGGTTTAGAAAAAAAAATATAGAGTGCTATTATCTTATCTTTTGAACTTTTCATTTAAAAGTTTGACCAAAACTGAAATGTTTCATCTAACCCTTTCCCATCCAAAACTCTCTTTGTTGGATGTGGTCTTTAGTCCTACATTTGCTTGAAGAAAATGTGACATGTAGGGTTATAAACGGGCCGAGTTTGGTTTGGGCCACCTCAAGTCTAGGCCCGGCCTGAACTTGTGTGTGCGTGCTTAAACCCAATCCGGACCCAAATTAACAATTTCAAGCTTGGCCTAAACCCGGCCGGAAACTATTTTATAAAGCCTGGGCCCAAACCCAACCCAAATTAAACCTGAACTTCTAGCACAGCATATGCCTAGATTATCTTTTTATCAATTGATCATTCGACAAAAGGGGGAAATTAACATTTGTTATGATGGACAATAAAATTGATATTTGTGAAATAGGGGTGTAAAATCATATATGTATTGTATAATAAAAATTAAAATAAAATATTTCAGGTTTTGATTCGAGCTTTGGGCCCGTTTAGTGGTTGCCCTACCCTATCCATAGTCGGGCCTGAATATTTGAGCCCAACCCAACTCAAAGCTCAAGCTAACTCCCCCAAACTTGGCCCAAATAGGCCAGCCTCGACCTGATGGGCCTCAGAGGTGGCCCGAACCCATTCACGGTCCTAGTAAGATGGGTGTATATAAGAAATCTCCTCTAACTCATTTATATGGAATGAAAAAGAGGAGTTGACGACCCAAGTGTGATTCAAAACCGAGTTATAGGGCAATAGAGCTGTCTTGACGCTTGTTAGGCACACTTTGCACTTAGCATATCCCAAGTGTGACTCAAAACCGAGTTGACTCGACGACCAATGCGTCGGGTCGACTCGAGTTTGGGCAGTTGGGAGCCATTTGCTTGGATTGGGTGGTTGGCCCAAAGGTTGCTTACATGAACTCATTGGCTAAGTAAGCCTGGATAGTTTGAGCATGCCAGTTGGATCAAGGGATGCCTATAAGCATCCGTTGGTTAGCGAACCAGTGCATCTATTGGTCAGTTTCTATAAAAGAAAGCCCATACTAGCCATTAAAAGCATTCTCTCTCTCTCTCTCTCTCTCTCTCTCTCTCTCTCTCTCTCTCTCTCTCTCTCTCTCTCTCTCTCTCTCTCTCTCTCTAGATAGTAAGATATTTAGAGATGCAGGCTGTGCTGATGTGGATGGGGCTCTGTTACGCAAGCAATGGTTGATGCAGGCTGTGCTGATGTTGTTTCAGGGACACCTTTTGCAATTGTTCTGCAGGCTGTCATAGGATTAGCAGAGAGCAATGCTAAATATGATGTTGGGCAGGCATTGGAGGAGGCTTTTGATGTTGTTACGCATTGTGTGACTGCTGCAGTTGCTGAAGGATTGCAGTTGCTGGTGTTTCATCACCTGCTGGTGCTCCTAATATCAGCGTAACAATGGAAGAGTCTGATGTTACGTTAGCGATTGGCACTGTTACACCAGAGATTGCAGTGACTGTGGGATTATCTGAAGAACCGGCTTCAGGGGTGTATCAGGAACTTGCTCAAGATGGGGACGCTCCAAATCGAGTGGAGTAGGCAGGCGTTGTTCATTCCTTTGATCAGTAGAAGAAGTTGCCTCCTCATCTTGTCAACTGCCCCACCTTCTTTACCATGCCGAATCCAGAGCTTCAGACCCGAGCTATAGATTC
Source organism: Chamaelirium japonicum (assembly GCA_947650365.1). Lineage (NCBI taxonomy): Eukaryota > Viridiplantae > Streptophyta > Magnoliopsida > Liliales > Melanthiaceae > Chamaelirium > Chamaelirium japonicum. The sequence continues at coordinate 64,471,050 of OX393557.1, forward strand.
TTGGCCTAAGGGAGGGTCAGTCTGACAGGGTTACGAGGAGCAGGGGAGCCAGTTAGAGACATCAGAACTATGTTTCACTATGCTATTGTGATAGTCTTATGTGAGTGTTGTGTTCCGGGGACTACCATGTCGGTCTGCTCTCCGTGCGATGAGGTGGGGTCTCTCCTTGATGTTGCCTCTTAGGTCGTGTGGTCTGCTTGCTCATTTAGAGACAAGCCATGTCCTGTAACTGTCTTTATTTTTCCAGTAATAAATTAGTTTTTTACCCTTTCAAAAAAAAAAAAAAAAAAAGATAGTAAGATATTTATGTCTCATTTCAGTGAACTCGCTTCGTGTTCGTTGCACACAGAAGCACTAAGACTTGTCGTATCCTGAAAATGGTTTACCTACAACCCATCACTATTCTTAAGAAATTGAAAGGGGGCGAATGAACACGTTAAGTAAAGCGCATCACATGCGTGATTCAAGCCTTCTCCTTTGATTTTGGTCTCCACACCCAACCATTCCTCAGCAGTGTGGAGATGGCAGGCCACCTGTCTTGGTGATTAAAACGTTTCTCTCTTCTCGGTATCATCGAATAGTTTGATTTAGAGATGAGGTTTCTAACTCATTGTTTTACATAGTGGAGTTTTGTTGGACTAGGTCTTGTGGACGGACGTAAGCCAGCCGGTTGGTGTCCAACCACATTATAAATTTTTTTGATGTGCTTGGTGTTTGTGGCTCATCAGTTCTCCCACATGTTTTTACAATTGTTTCATGAACATGACTCAATCTTCAACCTAGAACCCACTGGTGAACTAAGTGGGTTGGACCTATGTCTAAACCATATTCCAAAGGCATTTCTTTGGGTTGGATTTTGGTAAAGTTGGGCCTGGACCTGATTGGCCCACTTGCACCCCTACAGTCTCCTTAACGGCCCATCTTAGCTTGTTGTTCTAGTTGGATATATCACCCACTTCATGTGGCCAGTGAGGTAATTAATAGGGCTATAACCCGGGGCGAGCAAATCCAAACCCAACCTGAGCCCAATCCACATTTGGGCAGGTTTGGATTGGGATTTTCTTTGTATGGGTTAGACATGTGTTGAAAAATCCCGATCCAATCTTGGGTTGGTTAGAGGCTTCGGGCAATCCGAACCAACTAATAACCCAATCTGTTAACCGATATCCAACCCGTAATCCAATTAGTATGCTTCTTACTTTCATTTTACTCTGTTGGTGACGTGCCTTTCAAAAAAATATTTTGTGTTTTTGCAAAATCCTTAAGTAGTTGACCTTTTGACTTTGATGAATTGACTAATAAGATGTTCTTTTAATTATAGATATCATCAACCTGATCTGCCAAACCCCTCAAACCCTACCAACCTAACCAATCTGTGCAACCTTACTAATCCGACCTTGGGTTGGACCGGTTGGACTTGGGCTAGTGAACTTGTGAACTTCAACCCTACCTCGGGTTGGGCTTGGGTTGACCCATCTAACCCACTTGGGTTAACATCATCCTTTCTTGCAGGTGTTATTTCATTTACATGTCATGTCATTGTTTTTCAACTAACTACAACTTTTGGAAGAGATGGGCAATTGTTCTGACAATGATCAAATGAGATGCAAGCACTCCATCTAGATGGTCTCTACTCATAAGTGATCTAGATTTCAAGTTGATAGTCTCTCCTACTAAAGAAGTCTCATAGTTTGAAACTCCGGAGAAAGACCCAGATCCAAATCCTATTTCACTTCTTCCCCTAACACTTTTTTTTTTTGGTGGGTATTAACAAAGGGGAGGTCACCGGACCTTCGGGAGGCACCACAGCCTGGCGCAAGCCACAACAACCACCACACACCGACAGAGAGTACAGGAGGCCCAAAACCCCAAAATCACAAAGCCCGGCCCGAAGGGAGAAATGCCACTCCGGCGTTGAACCAACAACGCCTGAGGCGTCACAAACCACAAAAACCGCCACACCGGCCGAAGAAAACACAATCCTCCACTATGGCAGGATCGACACAGGATTACAACACAAAAACCCTAAAAAAACCCACCAAAACAGAGCTCGAGGGAGACAAAACCACCAACCTCTAGCACAAAGAAGAAGACGAGTCACCATCCCTCGATCCATATCTGATACCACCGCCACCGGGATCCGCACCGTCGAGCTGAGGAGGGGATCCAAAAAAGCCCTTCGCCAGAACAGCCGCCACAGGCGGGCCGGGGCGCAGATCGCCACTCCCACCGCAACCGCCAGACACCACCACCCCAAGCCGGACGACGGAATCGAGGAGCGAGGGCCGTGTCGTCCCGGAGATCGAACACAAAATACCAACAGCGTGGAGAATCCCTAATTACAAGGGGGGGAAGGCTCCAGATCCACCCCTAGTGAGCACCAACCGGAAGCCCGGCCTCCCCAAATCCGTCGGCGGCGGCACCCGAGGAGGCCAGGAGGAGTAGCACGCTGAAAACCCTAAGGAGTTGCTGACGTTGGAAGCGAAGGCGATGTTCATTTACCACTTCTTGCTTCTCTAACTCTTTGGCTATTCATGGTAGTCAACCGTCGTTAGACGTGTGTGAGGAGAAAGCTTTTGGGGACCGGCAATCAACATCAGACGATCGGGTTTTGTCGACATCGAGGAGGTGCCTTCGTTTGTTTTTGAAGAAGCATGGACGGAAAGATATCAACCTTCACAAATCACTTGTGCGTTCGAAGATTTGCCTCCTAGAGCTAGAAGATGTGCGTCGTGACCTCGCCCTCTTGTTAACCTTACTAGCAGATGACCATGTTTTGGAGCTGGCAAGAAACTTTGGTTTTATTATTTTACCTGATGTAGACACTCATGCTCAAAGTTTTTTTTATCTACTATCATAGAAATGAATAAGGCTCATCTAACCTTTGTGTTCATGTTGTGTGCTCTGTGGTTTTTAAATCTTGTCTATGAAAACTCTATCCTGGAATGTGAGAGGATTAATTATGTAAATCTGATAAAAGAAGCACAATTAGCTCTTTTGCTTCGGTATATGATATAAACATTATTTGTATACAAGAATCTAAAGAAGAGAAGCCTTCGAGCTCCTTCTTCATATCGATATCCACTAGACAGGTTGCAAAGCCTGTCTAGTTTTTCAAAAAATAACTTCAACAGGGATGCAGATTCTTACATTACCATGGATTGGGTTAGTCTTGATCTGAAGTATCTTCCTCACTGCAATACTCTTGACTCAGATTTACAATGGAGGAGTTCAAGAAAGTTGTCTTTCACTCTAAAACAGTGGGTTGGTTTCCCCAGTCTTTTCTTCCAGGTATATTGGAGCGTTATCGCTCCCAACTTACGTCATTTTTGAACAAATTTTTTTGCAGGAACAATATCTCTTAGCTGCATAAATTTCTCCAATATTATTCTTATCCTGAATTATAGTAATCCGGAGTCTATCAAAGGCTTCCATTCTATCAGTCTATCAAATTGTTTCTGTATGACTGTTTCGAAGGTCTTGGCTAATCGACTGAATTCTTCTCTAGGGAATATTGTTTCTGACAACCAACCTGCCTTTAGCAAAGGTAGATTCATTCTTGACAGTGAGGTCTTAGCTTAGGATATTATCTTTCACCTAAAAGAGACAAATTATAAAGGGGTGATACTCAATATTGACTTTGAGAAGGCTTTTGACAGACACATATGAGACTTCCTTCTCAACCTGATGCAAGAAGAAGAATTTTCATCAAAATATATAAGTTAGATAAGCGTCTATCTTATTCTCACCTCTCTTGCTTTATCAATAGTATTGCAAATGATCATTTAAAGATAGAGAAATGATTAAAGCAAGGCTTCCCTCTGTCTCCTTATCTATTCATCCTAGCAGTGGACACTTTCGATGCTTTTGTGAAGAAATCTATCTCTAATAGTCTTATGTTTGGATTCAAGGGCACATGATGGAAACTTCAAACCTCCAATTTGCTGATGATGTTAGGTCTCCTTATGTTGTCATTAGTTTTTAGCGACTTAAACAAACCTACTTTACCGGTGTAGTGAGTAGCTGTGAGCTAAAGTCGGGAGGGTAGAGTTAGGTTTGGCTATATTACGATAAAGAAGTACCATTGCAATCAAAACCATTACTATCATCCTCTTCCATCATGCTAAGGCATGGAAGGTATGTTTCTAAACTCTTTGGAAAAATAATTTGCTCGGGTAATTAGGATTTGGATTCATAACTAGCTAACAAACACATCATTTAGTTCCGTTCAATCTTTTTTATCGTTTTAGGTCTTGCAAGCATGTTCATTTCGGTTTAATTGTTAAAGATGTATGTGCATCAATTTTATACAAGAAATGATAACATGGGCATATTAGACTTTTATGTTTTACCTCGATCGGAACAAGGGCCAAAGCCCTACACGTAATGTATGTTGAGTAGGCTAGTCGTGCGCATGATTTTTACAAGTCATGCGGATGACTGTGGCTTAGTCTAGAGGTGGGCAAATGTCCTCTTTGTGAGACTAAAGTCATGAGCACGACTTTAGAGTCGTGCTCACCACTTTGTTTTAGAATATTTTTGCTCAAATATGTGTGCTTGATTGACTAAACTCGTGCACACGACTTTTATAAGTCATACACACGATCCTAGTCAGTCACACACTATTTGATGTCTATCTTAGCCCTACATGGGACGGTCCTATGGCACGTCTATACGTGGTTGATCGTATGCACGACTTAACTTAGAACTTTCAGGAAGGTTTGAGTTAGTTAGCTTAATCTACTACATTGTGCCACGTGTTGATTGTGAGCACGACTGTAGGCGCATGACTTGGTTGAGGCAGACCTTTGAAGATAAGGGTCTCTCCTTTAGTCCTAACCATCCACCTAAGGGCTTCATTGGGCTATAAATAGTCCACCCCTATACCCTTCAGCTACTAATGAGTCTTTTGGTTTAGGAGAAGAATTAGAAGAGAGTTTTAAGGTTTAGTGAGTTCATCCTTGAACTCCATCTCCTCTCTTCTTCCCTTTTTTCTCCTTTCTTCAACCTTCTATCCTAGTTCAAAACTATAGAGGTTGGACTCACTACTTGAGAGTCTTTCAACTCCTTGTGATCATACAATTAAGCGAGGTCAAAATTTAGTGAAGAATCTAAGGTGTCATCCAACACCAATATCGTGATCTATCCTTTGTGGTTTTTGTAGCTTGAACATCATAGGTATACTATGCTTAGATATATGTATGAAAAGTCTTGAAAGATATTCAGGTCACCCTTTACCTTAGGCTACTTCTTAGGTTCAAGCGTTTTCTTTTTTCTTTTCCCATTTTGTTTCTCCCCATTTCACTTTGCACACACTAAGTGTGTTCCCATCGCCATATGGAAGGCTCTTGCGAGAGCGCTCCGTGATGCCGTTCACGTCGAGCACCCTTAGCGACACCGCTCACTTTGGGAGGCCTCTTTGGGGAGAAGGACAAGCGGAGAAGAGGAACGACTACGGAGGTGCAAGAGTCACCTCAGTTTAGTACCTATGAAGTGAGAGCGTCATCTCTACTTCACCTAAGGCGCAGGTCACGGACCTAGGGGGCTAGGGGGTAATCTCTGTGTAGCCACGTCTTAGTTTGCTTGTAACCTTGTCTGAATCTTCTAAGAGAAGCTAGACCCCTCTGTGTGAAGGGTTTAGTCCCGGTTTTAACCGAATGGTGGTTTTCATCCTTGTTAAGGGTTTCCATCTATAAATAACTTGTGCGTTCTTTCTCGTTGTATTCTTGTGATCATTGTTTGCTTAACTTTCACTATTCTATAGATTGTGCAATCTAAAACTCATGCTTGCATCTGCCCGTTGTAGAGCATGCCAACTAGCTTCGACTAGTTGGTCTCTTAATGCATGGAGTTTACCTAGCCAAACTTTAGTAGCTATATATTAGCTTTATTTTTTTTTCAGATGATACACTATTATTCATCAAAGCTTTCCCAGCTTAGATGATATTCCTCAAACTTCTACTTTATAGTTTTGAGCTATGCTCTAGGTTAAAGATAAATTTCCATAAAATCTCTCTTCAACTTGGGTGAGGTTGAGTAATTGAGCGATATTCTAGCCTCTATTGTCAATTAGAAGCATTAATTCTTATTTGCCTTTGAAATATTTAGGATTACCACTAAGTGCAGGTAGCCGAAGAGAATTGAATGGTCATCTCTCAAAGAGAAGATTGAGAAACGGTTGGATGGTTGGAAGTTAGATTCCTCTCTTTGGTTATGAAACTTATGCTTGTGAACTCAATAGTATCTACTATAGTATCTTACTTCTTAGCACTCTATTACTTTTCTTTTTGGGTGATTGATAAAATTGATAAGATTCAAAGGAATTTTCTTTTGAGATGGTCTGACAGAGGCTCAAGGACCAGGTTTATAGTCCCAAGAAAGTTGGTGGCTTTGGAGTGTTGGATCTCAGGTAATTTAACTTTGATATGTTGAAAAATGGTGGTGGAGAATCCAACAACATTTAGATAGTAGTTGCCAAAGAATTCTACTTTCGAGATATTTCAAGAGAGTTTTGCCACTGCAAATGAATAGTCGTGTCTCAGGAAAGATCTCTCCGTTTTGGAAAGATATCTTAAAGGCGAGAGGACCCTATAGTGGATGTAGCAAGCTAATACTTGGGGAAGGAAGAAACATTAAATTATAAAAAGATACCGGGATAGGAGACATAACTCTATTCACCTTATTACAGGAACTGTACCAATTTGCGGCGAGAGGCGGAGCTTCAGTTCCATCCCAACATGTTGGAATGTCAAATTTTCAAAGGATAACTCTGGACCTCAACCAGGAAAAGGATGACTTGTACCGGATTCTATAACCTGCTTCAGCTTTGAGTGAAAGAGCCATATCTTCTTGGAGGTGAACTTCTATAGGACCTTTCTCTGTGAAGCCCTTCTACAATGTGCTAACCTCCACCAAGACACCCCTTCCGGAGGTGATCCTGATTTGAAAGACTATACCTCCATTCAAGATTAAGATTTTTGTGCTGCTAGCGAGAACAGAATACTAACGAACACCTCCATCACGGAAGTCTCTTGTGCGTTTTGTGGGTCGAGGATGAGACTCCTTCTAACCTCCTACTCGGCTGCCCTTTTCTAGAGGAATTTGGGATGCAATCAGAGACAAATATGGTATCTCCATGCACCCTTCGAACCATCGAGCTCTATGGTCCACATGGCGCAACAGGAGGATCCAAAAATACCTCAAGAACGATTGGGACATTTTGGCTATGGCTGGCTACCTGCTTATCACTTTGGTTGGAGAGGAATAACACAATCTTCAACATGCGAAGTTATCCAGCAGAACTCGTCGTACAAAAATCCATTCAAGTTCTGGCTTTCATCTCTAGTTCCTTCTCCATCTTCAGAGATGTTAAACATCTAAAACCTATAGTAATTTGATTTCTTTAAATAAATCAGTCGGGGTCCATACCTAACCCCTCACTCTAGAGGGGTTTCTCCAAAAAAAAAAAAAAAACCAGTGCAATTCTTAAACCCATCTCTTGATGATAACAGAGCTTCCCTTAAAGTGCCAAGGTCCCCTCCTTAACAACTTTGGTGCAATCCTCTCCCACCCCAAATCAAAAAAGAAAGACCCCATGATCTCTTGAAAATATCTCTAAATTCTCTATAGGTTTCAATAGCCTCTTTAGTGATCTTCAAATGCTAAAAATATGGTCCTCTACCATGGACATAAGCCACTAAGGTATGTGCTCATCCCCTCCGACTTTTCTACTACTTTTCTATTATAGAAGACCACTGATTGGATAAATCTATTCCATGGATTTGAAGCTTTTGCAACAACATTTGTCCCTCCTTCACCCTCTAAAGCTTTAGCTACAAGATCAGGGTTTGAGTTCACTTGAGAGGTATTCTTTGGTGATGATCTTGGAGTAGTAGAACCTTCGCCCAATACAGCTGTTGTTGTATGGGGCAATTCATCAAACAGTTTGTGTGTAGTCATCCAAGGGCCTGAACCAGTACCATTACCAGCAACACCTACTCTGAGTTTGATTGGGAAAAAGAGCAGCCAGTGCTTTCCTTCCTACTGTAGCATTATCAACTTGGACACCATCTCCCACTACTCCACTGAAGCAAGCAATTGATAATTGATAACTTTCAAACCAAATCTAACAGATGTTGGAACAGAAGAAACTAGAAATTAATTACAAGGAAGTAAACCTACAAAAGGTAGTGGAAAAAAGCAACTAAAAATTTGTAGAAAAGTCTAATTTTCTTTTTCTTTTTTTTTATGTCATGCAATTTTATCGATCTATAAGACTAGGATAGAGAAAATACAATTTTAAAAATAATAAATCTAAAATTTGTTATATTTATGAACAAGGATAGTGAGTGGAGACAAATCCTCACACCCCTTCATTATCACCCAATCCCACTCATTCATTTCATTAAAAGTGTGTTTGGCAATATTTTTTAAACTTTAGGTCTTGATTTTGGAAGACCAAACATCATTTTTGTTTAGAATCAGTTTTAGCTTATCCAAAATCAATTTAAGAGTTATCAACATTTGAGCATTTGCCAATAAAACCAGTTTTCATTCCAAAACATGTTCTATAGCTATCGCCTCCGTAAAAAAACATTCTCTCTTTATACAGCATTATTTATGCAATATTCTGTCTATATATACTCTCTCTAAAATATTTTCCCTCACTACAATATTTTCTCTATCTAAAATATTATTTATATAATATTTATTTTGACTTATATTCTTTCTATAATATTTCTCTCTATAGTATTTTTTGTCTATAATATTTTCTCTCTCTTTCTCTATAATATTCTCTATATAACATCTTTCTCTATATGATATATTATTTCTATAGTATTTTGGCTAGTCTCCTCCATTGCTAAAGAAAGTCTGTACCTCTTAAATATCTGGATCTTCCTATCTCTTATAGATGACTTCTGAAGGAGTCTTGGCTTGAATTTACCCAGAAGATGGAGAAGAGATTGTCCGGTTGGAAGGGGAACCACCTCTTAATAGGAGGAAAGCTCACTCTCGTCAACTCGGTCATATCCATCATTCCTTCCTACTACCTCTTTTTCTTCTCTCTATCATCCTGGGTTATTAGGAAGATCGATAAACTTCGTCGATCCTTCCTATGGCGTGGCACTGATGGCAACTCGGGTACCTACCATTTGCTCAATTGGAAGACAGCCAGCAAATCCAAGGCTGAGGGAGGACTTGACATTGTTAATCTGAAGGAGTTCAATCAGACAATGTTGGGGAAGTAGCGGTGGCGTATCCAGCAATCCCTTGGGTACTCATTGTGCGAGGTTATTAGAGCAGGTACTTCAGACGCTTTCCCCCCATCCACACACGATCTCATACCTCCGGTATCATCTCTCCATTCTGGAAGGGATCTCCAAGATTTCTTCTCTCTACCGCTGCGGGAACAGACTGCTGGTTGGGAACGGTGCAAAAATCAGATTTTGGGAGGATATCTGGATCGGGGACCTTCCAGTTCAGACCCTATTCCACCAACTTTTTGAACTAGCTCTGGTCAAATTGGCCTCAGGCTGATCACAAGCTCTTGAAAGAGGATCCAACACGACTTGGAGGCCAAGATTCAACGGCCCTTTTCTTACGGAAATTATCTCGCTACTTGGCGAGCTTTTTGATCTCCTGCAAACTGATTTCGCTCACGGAGGTACTGGATTTCGTTGGTTGGAGATGGACTTCGACTAAGGGGTCGTGCGTACGACCTGGACAAATCATGCGCATGACCCGATCTCCTCCGGAAAAGTTGACACGTTCTTTCTTAGGTAGTTATGTGCACAACCTAGAGCCCAACTTTCTTGGCGTGTCTTTCATCAGAAAGATGATACTTTCTACAAGCAGTCGTGTGCATGACTTTCCTAAGTTGTGTGCACGACTGTGCCAGGCAACACATGTCAGCCCAAGTCATACACATTTTGACTTTCCTTTTAAGACTGTTTTGACGGAAATTTCGGGATTATGCTTATATAACATATTCTCTTGATACATAAAGAGGTCTAGGGTTTTGGGGAATAGATGCATTAAAGTGGAAAATAGTATTTACTTTGAGGGAGGCTTGGAGAGGTCTGTCGAGGGTTTGGAGAAGAAGGAGATGCTCTCAGCAAAGGGAGTTCATCTCATTGGAGTTGAGTATAGCTTGTAACTCCATTTGGTTCTTCGTTCTAGTGGATCGTTCAATCGTTTTCGTCCGTGGTTTTTTTCCGCAAGGGTTTCCACTTAAATCTCTCGTCTCTGTCTCTATGATTGTTTTTCTTCTTGCCCTGCTATTTTCTATTTTGTGTTAAATTGCTTGTTTTGCATCAATTCGTGGGATAATCGTCTTTTGCAATTAATTTTTGTTCACCCACGTGGTCGGAACGATTCAATATTGAATTGCTCATCCGGTATCGTCTAGTAAGATCGTCAATAATTTTCTCTATCCATAATATTTTTGCTGTACAACATTCTCTATATCTTTATATAAGATATATTATTTGATCTCTATAACATTCTCTTGACAATATTCTTTTGTATATAATTTTCTCTTTCTATAGCATTTTTTCTCTATAATATTTTCTCTCTTGAAACTATTTTCTCTTTTTATGACATTATATATATAATATTCTTCCTTCCTATTTCCCTCTCTATAATATTTTTTCTCAAAATATATTCTGTCTACAACATATATTCTCACTATATAATAGTATCATTTATTATTTATCTCTTTTTATAATATTATCTAGTATAATATTTATCATCGCTTTTGACATTCACTCTACAACATTTTCTATCTCTATAATTTCTCTCTATATAGTATTTTTTATATGTACAATATACTTTCTCTCTATAATATGTTCTCTATATAATATTCTCTTGCTCTATAAAATTATCTCTTTACAATGTTTTTTTTTTTATAAATCTCTTTACAAGTATGAGGGGGGAGAGAGAGAGAGAGAGAGAGAGAGAGAGAGAGAGAGAGGTCGGCCTTGACCCCCACCAGTTAATTAAAGTTAAAAAAAAAACGATTACAAAAGTGAAGGTCTCGGGATCCCAAAAATTCAAAAAGCGTACACATGATAGTCTCAAAGAGCAGTTTGTCACCTTTAAAAAAAAATAGTGCTTTGTCTTCTCCTTGTAATGCCACCTTCCAAGCTTCAAACAAACACCTATTATTATATAGAGGACTCCTCTATTTTGTCCATAATGATCACAGCATCGTCGATCTCTGTTTGATGGAGAGCTTCCTGATCGTTTCCAAACGCCATTGGAGAAGGAGTAGTTGATGAAAAGGTGATTGTTCGTTTCTCTCGGGTGTCTGTTGAGCTCACAGGAGAGGTCGACGAGATTACGATGCTACATTTTCCTCAAATTGCACCGGGGTACAATCTTATTGTGTATCAATAACAACATGAAAGATTCTCGATCTCAAAGATGCTTTAGCTTTCCAGAACTCAGACGCTATAGGACAAATCACCCCCTTGCGTTGATAAAGCTATAGAGGGACTTGAACGTGTAAGAGCATAAGGTTATCCACCTCCAATTCCCCTTGTCCAGTGCTTCAAAGAAAACTATCAGTACCAAAATCTTTACATATTTTCTTTACAACATATACTCTATTCACAATATTCTCTCATAATTACCATTTATCGCCCTGTCTTAAAAACCCAAAAAACAAAAAAATTCTCCTTTTGGGTTTGATGATTTTTAGGTTATGGAAAACAAACTTTCTAACCAGATACCAAATGCACCCAATATTTTATGTCAGAACCAGTTTGACAAGTGGAGCCAAATTTTAACCAAAAACCAAGTACCCAAAAACAATGCCAAAATGCACCCTAAATCAGATTAGGTTTTAGCGCATAACAAGTCCTTTGCCCGTTGAGAATTGTTTGAATGAAATAGACACACATGAAGAGTAAGTAAATTAATTTTTGTGGTTAACATTCAAGTCTAAATAATTGTGACTTGGGACTTCGTTAAATATAAGAAAAGCTAAGTACTTTAATAAAAAGAGGTATCTCTTCTTGTCTTCTATTGATTTTCTTATGCTTCAAGATTGCAATCTAAAAGGATGGTTTGTTTGAAGAGTTTTAGGTATAGCAAGTAAGATTCTTTGAGTTGTGATGTATGAACGATAGGCACTTGAGTATTGTATTCATGGATGATCTGATGTCTCTTTCATAAATTTTATTCTACCACTTCCTCCACATGATTATCCAAGGGGATTCTTGAAAAATGTTTATACTTTGTATTTGTAGATAGTCTACCTACAAGCATTGAGATCTAGAGATTCTGTTTCTTTTTTGAGAAATGATAGGGTCCATCTCCAAACCACATCTCTAAAATTGTTTCATACCACTAGAATGAGGTAGAAAGTTGAAGTTGTGACTTAGAAGTTTTTTGTTTGGAGGTAATCCTATTAATTCCATCTTGTTTATTATATTTCTTCAATTTGATAGGTTTAGGTGCAACTACAATAAGGACAGCGTGACAGCAGCATGAGACAGACAGATGACAGATGGCAAGAGAGGGGGATAAGAACAATTCATTAGTTGCCAGCGAGAGGAGGAGGAGATGGAGGAGGCCTGTACGGAACCGATGATGGTGGAGAGGTCGAAAGAGATAAGGGGGTGCTAGTGTGGAAAATTGGTCGAAGGTCCATACTAAGAAGGGAGGGGTGCGATATCGATCAAGAGTGCCACATGGAACACATCATGCCTATGTTATAGGGTGGTTCCTATGATGCAATCATAGAAACCCATTTTCATACATAGTGATGTTGAAGGGCAAGAGATATATCTCTAATCATATATAAGATGGAGGAGTAGATCTCAATCTTAAAAGAGGACTTGGTCATCGAAGTCATCGATCTTGATGATGAAACAGATGACGAAGAGCAGATGGAAAAGCAAGGGTATATAATAAGACAATATTATGATAAATTCGATAATATAGTATAGGATTTAAGACACACAAAAGATCCAAATCCTAATGAAATGGATTCCAAAAGCAGACAAACCGATCTGTCGGTCTTAAGGTTCAATCGATTAGTTCAGCCTTGTCCTGAAAAAATACCGTTGGAAATAAATTCGATCGATCTGTAATAGAATCAATCAGTATTTCATAACATACATTTCCTGCACTGCAAAATCAATCGATCTATTAGACCCGCCGGCCAATCGGACAATAAATTTCCATGAACTTCATAATTGAGTCAAAACGTACTCAACATGCATGACGAAAGGAACGGTTAGATTTTTTTTATTTTTCTTTATTAACTGATAGTGGAACATGATCCTATCACTACATGACATGTCAACGGTTGACGTCGCCTCCTTTGACCACGATTGGAGCCAAGTATTGTTCTATGTTTAAATGGGTGCCTAAACTCGAACAATGTCATGGTGACAGTTTGCTTTGCTTGATCATTACATTATTTATTCCCTTTGACGTCAAGAAAATATACACATAATGAACATGAGCATGTGGTAGTATGCAGCAAATCTCTGGGTTGACCTTGATAATGATTTCTTGATTTTCTTACAATGAAAATTTGAAGTCAAATGCAAGAAACCAATCTTGGTTTGGATAGTTATCTAAGAACACCAAAGTCAATGATCTCACTCAAACTTTAGATCAAAAACCTCAACCAAAGGAAGGAAAAAGTATATATAACTCCTTTTATACTTGATATTATGGGAAGAGCTGACACCTTCTATTTCCACCTCCATTAGTCAAGAGGTGTTAAAGAAATCCAGAAGTTTCTAGAACTTTCTATGATGCACTTATTAGAAATTTAAAACTTTCTATTTAAATTTTTTCTTTAAAATTAAGCTTAGTAATAGATATCTTTTTACAGTGAGCACAAATTGATCAAGTGACTAGAAGAGTGAACATAGGTTCTACGTCGATCTTAGGTTGAGGTTGAAATCACTGGAAACAGCGCTTACGTGCTTCGACCCATCGGGCTGTTTTTCTCCCCTTTCATTTAACTATTCATGCCATCTGGTTAATTTGGACCGCATGCTTGTGATTTAATCTCTCATCATATTAAAAGCTATTATTCATTATTTTATTAATATTAATCTTTCACTGTTTAGTCTCTTATAAAGTGTGATTAACACATAATTATTTTTGACGCACCCACAAAGGTTATTGTATATTTGATGGTTAGAGTCAGCTATCCCATTCGATCTGCATACGTTGGCCTCCTAATGGAAGCTTCCTTCCTCATTTTTTGTAGAAGTAAAAAAAAAAAGTCTTAGCTTTGTTTTTTATTAATAATTAGATGGTCAAATCTGAGCCAAACTCAGTTGTTACTAATATATTCAGTTCATGGCTATCAAAGCTTATCTCACTCTTTAAATTAATTAGAGAGAGAAGCGTTAAGAAAATACAAAGTGAAAAACGAGATCCAATATATCACAAAAAAAATTAAAGAAATTTTAATCATTGTTGTTCATTCACAAGAGTTTACCCTCAAACTCAGACCGATCAAGTCGGCCTCAACTAACTCGGTGTCAACCGACGTCCACACACACACACACACACACAGAGAGAGAGAGAGAGAGAGAGAGAGAGAGAGAGAGAGAGAGAGAGAGAGAGAGAGAGAGAGAGAGAGAGAGAGAGAGAGAGAGAGAGAGAGAGAGAGAGAGAGAGAGAGAGAGAGAGAGAGAGAGAGAGAGAGAGAGAGTATATGAATGGCCTCCAAGTGTTTTAGTATTTAGAGAGAGAGAGAGAGAGAGAATATATGAATGGCCTCCGAGTGTTTTAGTATTATGTTTTAGTGTGGATAAGCTGAAGTGAAACAACAAGTGGTTTAGAGTCGAATAATGTAGTTAGTATATGTGGCTTTCATTACTCTTCACTATCTGCATCTTCTGACTATCAACAAATTAAGAAAACAGGCCAGAAGAAGCGGTCTGAGATTCAATAAAAGGATCTGTTGAGATTAATGGCGTCCTACATAAAATTTTTGATATAATTAACATATATATGAACAAGTTGCTCGAAGTTAGGTGAACCTAATATAGTACATCGAGGAATTGAGTTCCACAATAGAGAAGATAGCAACATAAGTACCACCAAAGGGATCTTGAAGAGTTTCCCTGTTCGAATCTAGGTATGGACACCATGGAGTGAGCTTTCCCTCAAGGCTGTTGTGCCTTGTTTGCGTGTGTGAATCCTGGCCGTTGACGTCTATTGGGATTAGGCTTGTGAAAGTAGAACCCGGATTGAGGCGTTCTGTGGGGACGAGATAGAGTCCATGGCGGATAAGGAAAGCCTCGTAAAAATTCTCCTTATCTGGATAAGGACTGAAGGCCGTTATAGACTTTCAGCAAGTCGTCCGTACGATGGGAAGATCGTGCGTACGAATGTTCTGTTGAGGATGTTGACTTAAAATAAGACCTCAACATATCCAAGATTCGTGCGCGAAGGATGGCGGGAGACGGAGCGGCTACGGATGAAGAAGGAGCGAAAAGGAGCCTGGTGCCAACCAGAGGCGGCTCGGCTCGCGTGCAGGAAACCGACACCCAGGGCGCCATGCACCGGATAGGCACTCTTGTAACGCGTTTTTAGTTGCAGTTTTGCATGGGATTTCATGAGAACTATTATGGGTTTGTTTCTATCTTCTCTCCTAAGTTTTGCATGAACTTGGAGCTATAAAAGAACCCCTACAAATGGAGAAAGGATGATCTAGTGGCACATGAGTATCCCAAGTTAGGGTTTAGAAGGTAGTCGTCGTCAAGGGAGAGGGAGAGGGAGAGGAAACCATTGGAGACCGGAGGGTTTTCAGGAAGGATTTCTTCTTGTCTTCGGGGTGTAAGGCTACATGATCTATTCTCTTTGGGGGGATCTCTTTGTGGATGTATGTGGGATTGGTTAGAGATAATTGTTCTTGTACTCGGGTTTTCCCCATACTAGTAAATCAATTGATCGATCATTGCCAGGACTTCTTGGGTGTTTTGCTTGTATTTATTCTATTGATCGGTCTTGTCGGTGGTTGTCTCCACCGTGGTGGTACTACGCTAGTCGTGTTCCATTGCACGAGGGCCTCGGATCGCAATAACAATTGGTATCAGAGCTTAAAATTTGGTGGGAAAACTGATACCAATAATTGGTATCATATCTTCTTGTTGGTGATCTGGGGAGGCTCTAGTTTGATTGCGTAGATCAAGGTAGACCGAGAAAAAGGGCCCAAGATGTACTCGCGACACGCGGTGTGATGGAGAACCCGGGAGCGGTATCTAAGGAGGAAGCTAGAAGCCCGGAGGGAGGTTGTGGTATAGCACCTCTCCCCCGGGCGAGGCTTGTTGGTGACGACGGTCGATGCCCTAGGCGAAGGGCACTGCGAGGAGAGGCACGATCCAGTGCTCTTCGGGTGGTTCGGGTCTTTGGAGGAGGTTTCGAGGAAGAGGTTACGGTCGAGCACCTCTTCCCTTGGGATGGTTCGAGACACCGAACGCGTTAGCCGGGAGGAGGGTACGGTCTTGGCACCTACTCCTCGGCTTGACGGTTCGTGGTGGAAAAGTCATGATGGCACTGTATGTGCGGGTGCCTGGGTCAAGGGGGAGCACCTCGCTAGCATGGGAGTCACCGATGGCATCGTGTTAAGCTGTCGACGAGCGGACTGATGTGGGTTGTCGACGAGCAACTGGTGGAGGTGCCGATGGGCACCAGTACGAATCACCGACAAGCGATGTGGGCATTGACGGGTGTAGTAGCCGCAAGCACGGCCGCGGGCACACCTGCAGTTTAACAAGGTGCAGTGGTTGTCGATGGATGGCGGAAAAAACGGCAACGATGGTCGTGGTGGCAACGGACTCGCTACGGGCACACCTATGGTGCAGCAGGGTATAGAAGATATTCGAGCGTTGACCAATGGGTAATAGCTCGGGAGCGATATGCGTGGGAAGCATCACAGATCGAATCAAGGGCCTTGGTTTACGGCGGGGTCATCGACGGACGATGGGTGGAGCTTCCATGATCATGACATTAGCTAGGAGAGCTGCGGTACATTTATGGTGTTCGGTAAAGAACAAGGGTGCTGGTGGAGCACGCTCAGGGGCGAGATTGATCAGGAGGTCGGCCAAGTCAAAAGACTTAGGCAATTACCAAGCTTGGTGATTGGGCTCCTGATGTGGGGGTAAAGGGGCGACGACGATCAGGAGATGGATTCATAGTTCAAAGAGATGAAGTTTATGTGCAAGGTTCTAGCTCTTGTCTTATTTGAAGACAAGGTGGAGATTGTTGAGGATGTTGACTTAAAATAAACCCTCAATATGTCCAAGGTTTGTGCGTGAAGGATGTCGGAAGATGGAGTGGGTATGGAGCAAAGACGGAGTGAAAAAGGGGCCTGGCGCCAACCAGAGGTGGCCCGGTCCGCGTGCAGAAAACTAGCACCCAGGGTGCCAGGCACCGGATAGTCACATGTGTAACGCGTTTTCGGTTACGGTTTTTTCGTAGGATTTCGTGATAACTTTTAAGGGTTTATTTCTATCTTCTCTCATAGGTCTTGCATGAACTTGGGGTTATAAAAGACCCCTAGGGATAAAGAAAGGATGATCATGGTGGCACATGAGTATCCCGGGTTAGGCTTTAGAAGGTAGCCGTCATCAAGGGAGAGGGAGAGAAAATCATCGGGAAGGATTTCTTCTTATCTTCGAGGTGTAAGGCTGCGGGATCTATTCTCCTTGGGAGGATCTCTTTGTGGGTGTATGAGGGATTAGTTAGAGACAATTGTTCTTATACTCGGGTTTTTTCTATTCTAGTAAATCCATTGATTGATTGTTGCCAGAACTTCTTGGGTGTTTTGCTTATGTTTATTCTATTGCTCGGTCTTGTCAGTGGTTGTCTCCACCATGGTGGTACTACGCTAGTCGTGTTCCGCTGCACGAGGGCCTCGGATCGCAACAATATGTTCCCATTGTGCGTGTATCCTGGCTAGGGTGATATGCAAGAGAAGTCGATCTGTCAAGTAAACTTACGAACAACTTGGCCAAGTCGTGTGCAGACCGGAGACAGCCGAAAAGTCGGGCGAGTAAATCTCATATCTAAATGTACGCACAATGAACCCATCGTCCGCACGATCGACACGGGCAGGCTATGTGTAAGGCTTGGACTCTTATTTTCTTTTCTTTTCTTTTTTTTTTTTTTTTTTTTTTTTTTTTTGGGGGGGGGGGGGGGGGGTTCTTATATATAAGCATCGCTAGAGTTTCTTGGAAGTAAGAGGGTAAAGGTTACTAAGAGCAAATTGAAGGACGGAGAGAGACAAGAATCCAGTCTAGGGTTTGCCGCAAGGAAAGAAGAGAGAGGATGGAAGGAAGAGTAAAAGAGAAGAGAGGAGGAAGAAAGAAGAAGAAAGAAGGTAAGAGAGAGTGGACGTTTGTTTCCAGGTTCCCCTTCAAGTTCTCCAAACCTTCATCAAGGTTCTTTGGTTCGTCTACCTCGACTACTTTTTCGGGTGCTTTCATCTCTTGGTGACCCTCTGATTTATCTCTGTATCTCTCAGTCGGGTTGGTCTCTACTCTATGGGTGTTCTATAAGAGTAGCAAGAAGAGGTTTCGTAGGGTCCGACAAATGGTGACCACAGCATGGTGTATTTTCTTGCTAGTGATAATCCAAATCCTTGATTGCCTGGAATTTGTGACTATTCGTATCTTTGCGATTGGACATCAAATGCTCTGTGTGGTGTGCAATCTCTACATGGATCCGATCTTAAATAACCTTTTAGTACCATAATAAATACACTTGTGTGGCACAACAATCGGTATCAGAGTGAGCTAGTTGTTTCTCAACAATCTTATATTCACGGGATTATGAAATTAATAAATATCAGCTCCAATTGCTACCTACATCCCGTTTTTCGATCTCTGGACCTCTTTGAGCCTTTGCTCTAGCACCCTGTCCTTTGATCGCTTGGCCGGTCCACCAAAAAACAAGAATGCAAAAGATAGAAGCATGTGTTGTAGTCCAGGCCGTTGGTTCGGTCGATATCCAACCCTAGCCATCAAACTTGTTCCAAAGGAAGAGAGGTGTTGTGCCACATCTATGTGTCCGTGGATCTCGTGTCCGTCTGAGACTGTTTATGGCTGATCAGAGCTGAGTAGAAAAATCCAATTAGAAACAAAGCCTCTAGATCAGATGGGTTCGAAATAGCCTACCAACAAATGCGCTCTTAATTTGATCAAGGGTTTCTTAAAGAATATCATGTTATCCAAGACTTGGTCAAGTAAAAGTTCTCAAATCTGTCAGTGCCATAATAGAGCATCCAGGTTGGGCATCCGGGAAAATGATTGTAGGTGCCTAGGTGAAGTTTTTGGCTGAACCTCTAACAGGATTTACCCTGGGTGCCCAAGAGAAACCTGGATGGGGTTAGGTCAGGTTTCCAGTTCCAGCAGACATGTTTTGAGGATTGTATATATAGTATTCCCTAGGGTTTCCTAGGGATATATGAGAGATCTTTCGATGGGCGTTGAGGTGTGCTAGGATGGCTAGGGTTTCCTCGATGGAAGAAACAGCCCTAGTTGGGATCCTTCACCGAGAGACGATCGGACCAAAGACTATGCGAAGGTAAATCTTCGAAGGCAATCTAGGGTTTCTGTTTATTGAATTCTAAGGGAGGAGAGGTGTAGATCTTGTTGGAGGAAGAGAATGAAACGGGCGTACTCGTTGTTCTCGCTGCCATTGAATAATGAAGTCTTACTCGAGTATTTGATCACAATGTTTTATTTCCGTAACACACTGTGATTTGTCGAGCACATGGAGAGAACGACTTGGGCATAGGTGTAAGGCTTGTACGTGCGAAGACTGGCAGAGCCAACTGAATAGGAGTAGTGGTTGATGGTGAAGAATCCAAAGGTTTTACAGGCGCCGAGCGAGAGTCGTGAGACGCCATACTGCAAATCATTGTGGATCATCGTATTAGGTGCAAGGCGTGCTGAGTAGTCTGCAATGTATTGGGAGCAAGACATAGGGCACAGTTGTAGATTTTTCCAACAGGCGGTTGTCCTAGGCTTCGAAGGGTAGTTGATGGAGATATTGAACAAAAGACTGGCCTAGGAGCCGATAAGAAGATGATGGAGGCGATGATGAGCATAGGTGTGCTGGAGTTGCCAACTAATAGGTGGATAAAGGAAGCATGGATGAATAGTTGGTGCAGAGTTGCCAATAGCGGCTGACGAATGCACCAAACAAGCCCAAGTGATGAGCCTCGTCAACAAGCAGTAAATTCAAAGTGATAGGCGTGAGACATCAGATGTAGAGCACTGGAAATAATGAACAGTAAGGTATCGTCAACTCCCGATGGGCGATGGATCACATATGGTCGGATGGACCAGAGATGGTCAGAGTAGGGATGGCAATGGTGTGGTTTTGGGCAAAATCGAATCGCGCTGTCACACCAAACCGGCACACCGAAATCGCACCGCGATGATGTACTATTATGCAAAACTGTATGGTGCAGTGCACTGGGGTTTATCATTATAATGGCCTAAACGGTGCGATTTTATATAGTTTATGTCAAAACCGAAACCACACTGCACGGTGTTGGTGTTATATTTGGACAAATCAAAACCGCAACATGTTGTGTGATTTACCACGGTTTTCGGTTTTAAACTGCACCACTGCCACCCCTAGATCGGAGGAGGGGTTTAACTTTTCAAGGGGCATTTAAGTTCTATACTCTTATATTTCTGCAAAGAATAATGATAGGGGAGCCCCATTATATAGGCCCCATCAGCAAGCTCCATGATGTGGCAACCATCCAATGCATCAACTCTCACATGTGAAAAAGATAGCAAAGTTCAAATGGCTAAATTGTCCTCAATAGCCGGCTCTATACGTGACAAGCATTAGGTGGGTTAGCTCTCATATCTATCAGATTTTTTAAATAATATTTTTTAGGATTGGGTTTTTCAACCATAACCTTTTGTATACATATCAAAATTTTGTAAAATTTATTTTTATAATCTACTTATAGACGTCTTCAAAACTAGACCCATGTTGCTTATGAAATTCTAAGAAACAAATTCGGATTCAAAATTATCTTATAATTAAGTAACACTTATCGAATTAAGTGACATTTATTGATAGTTATAAATAATTAAAATATGTCACTTTCAAAATCTTGATTTCATGTAAACTAACTAAATGTCACTTTCAAAAGAAAATATCATCTAACACTGATATTTCAAAAATCAAGAGACACTTTATCAAACGTAAATTGTCGATAAAAGTATCTCTTAATTTTACAACTATCAATTTAGGTAACATTTGGTTTTGAAAAATGATATTTAGTCAGTTTACATTGTAATTTGGTTTTGAGAGTGATATTTTTTGGTTATTTGTATCAGTAAATGTCACTTAATTCGGTAAAATATCGCTTAATTATGGAGTCACTTTTGTGTGTGGGGTTTTTTTCTGAAATTTTATAGTCATAATGAGTCTAGTTTTGTACAGCTTGATTAGTAGATTCCAAAAATATAAATTTCTTAAAATTTTGATAAGTATACAAAAAGTTATGGATTTTTAAAAATAAAAGCGCAGCTCCCAAAAAAACTACCAGATTATTCTTGAATCCTTTTAAAAGTTCTAACATGATACTTGGGTTTATAAATGGGTTCAATAGAGGAGTAATATGAGTTTTTGTAATCAAACATCTTTTTCGTATCTAATGAATGTTGTGTTGAATGAAGGCCACATGTAGAGACTTTCTAGGGTCGGCCTATATAACGATAAGAGTACACAAATCATTATCCTTGTGCAAATAAATGTGACTATTGGAATAGGTCCCATGGATGGCTGCACCATGCAAAAAAAAAAATAACTCTTTCTCAACTTTATAAATCTAATGAAGTAGAGAAGTCCAACACGGATACAACACAAAAAAGAAAGTGGAGGCAAATGGACTCTCGAGTCTGGATCAAGAAAACAAAGTGGACGTACAGTTGGGCTCCACAGCCATCGCATCACAAGAAATGGATCGAGGCTTACCACTAACTCAAGTCAATAGGCACAGACCGTCAGTGCATCTAAAGGCCGCTTGACTCCAAGCAGAGCAAAGCTAGGGTTGGCCGCCAATTCCTAGATGAGTTCAGATCTCCTCCAGTCGGTCGTCCACAGCCGCACGCGGTTGCTGGAGTGCGATTCACTTTTGGATCGTCAATCATTGTGTGGCTATGACCCACTGCCGGACTCACGTACCAAGCGATTGACTGAATTAAGGACTACCTTACCGTCCTTCATACCACTTACAGCTCAAAAATCAGAAGAATTTATCATGTACTGTGATCTGAATCTAAGAGGGACGACCCAGAAGGGACTCCTGAAAACCAAAGGAATCAATTGTAGAAAAAGAATCATGGCAACAAGGATGCATGGAAATTGTTGAGCGATTAGTCCCACATCAATAATAAGCGCAAAGATCATTGTCTTCATACACCTGCTGTGTTCTTCTCCTTTTATAAGGTCGATTGGTTTTTTGGAACACTCCAGATGTTGTTGTAGAAATCATTCTAGCATGCATTTAGGTTGATACCCCCAAAAGAAATTAAGGCCATAGAGAAATGTGCAAAAAGAAATATACTTTTTCTTTTTTTATCTGAGATTGGTGGGTGTCGATCCTGAAACCTTTCGGGGCAATGGTCCACTTCAAGCTCGGATTAATCCCCCTCAGCAGTGAAGCTCGACACACTCATCAATTCCCACTTCACTCCAGAGTAAATCGAGGGAAAGAGGAGTTGAACCCACAACCTTCTCACCAAAGCATCAGTTGCTTTGCCAACTCTCCTATCCTCTGGTGGGCCTTGTGCTAGAATATTTTGGACTTTAGAGAGGGGGTTCTTCAAAATGGGCTTGGAGGCTCCACATTTCGTAATCATTCAAATAATCTATCAAGTATAATCCAGTTGGATACACGAAGAATGTATCGAGCATCCAGTTGGAAATTCTACCAAGCTTCAGTGTTCTCGTGCTATTCTTTGGCCATTTTCGCTTGACCATCGACACTAAAGAACAAATATGTATATGATTCTTGCTTCTCCTATTAGGGAAGTGATCAAAGACAAGCCAATCAAAATCACTTTTGTACGACTTATGTGTTAGGAATAAATAAGAACAAGATGCAATAAGGCAACTAGAAAAGACATGAGTTTAATAAGGTTAGGCCTTTTGCCTATATCCTTCCTTTGCGATCGATTCCACTTCTTTCTAACTCTCAAGTCTTTTTCTGAGTTTTCGCTCGCCCCACTTGCTCTACCTGCATCGCTTTTCTCATCCTCACCGTCGCCACCCACCCATGTCATTTCCCACGTTTTTTGGGACTCTTAGGGAGTTCTTGCCTCCTTTCGTGGAGTCCCTCCCTCGTTGGGTTGTTATCATTTCTTCTCAGATCTATAATCGTTGGTACAATCCTGACTCTTGCTCGTCCTCTCTTCAGATAAAGATTGGTTCCTCTGAAACTTCGAATACTCTTAATACTTTTGGTATTCCGCCTACTACACACAATCAGTCTTTATCAGTCGAGGATCTGCATCCGGCGTCCTATTACCCTCAATGTAAGTACTGTCCATCTAACCGCTTTAACTTTACCTCTAGGCCACTTGATCGTTATGGTTTTGCTAACGTCACTTCCTACTCGCCCCAGTTCATTGCCGTTATTGTTGCCCTTCACTTTTAACAGGAGCCCGGCACGACCCTATCGTGAGGTTGTCAAGTCACCTCAATGGTTGCAGGCTATTCCGGAGGAGTTTCAAACCATTAAGTAGACTCATATTTGGATCGACGTCACACTCCCTACTGGTATTGTGCATGTTAACAACAAATGGACCTACAAGGTCAACAATTTCAATTCGTTACATAATATTTCATTGTAATCCAACTCAAACAA
>OX393557.1:64497430-64644930 GCA_947650365.1 Chamaelirium japonicum
GATCGTGCCCACCCGTCCGATCGAGCGGCATCTACAGCTTTCGCTGTTACTGTAGCGGCTACAGTAACAGGGAAAACTGTTACTGGTCGTTCGATCGAAAAGGATTGATGGGAATCGAGTGGCCAGTAACAGTTTTCGCTGTTACTGTAGCGGCTACAGTAACAGCGAAAACTGTTTCTGGCCGTTCGATCAAAACGGATTGATGGAAATCGAGTGGCCAGTAACAGTTTTCGTTGTTACTGTAGCCGCTACAGTAACAGCGAAAGCTGTAGATGCCGCTCGATCTCAAATCAAAATCCGATCGGACGGTGCGGGATCGGCTGTGCGGTGCGGTGCAGCCTGCGGTGCGGTGCGGGAGCGGGAGCGGGATTGTTTCCGGGCCGTCTGATCATCCCGAATCAGATGGCCGTTGCGCACAGCGCATATTCGCCCGGCAGCGCACAGCGCAACCAAGCATACCTCTCTCTCTCTCTCTCTAGATATATATATATATATATATATATATATATATATATGTATGTGTGTGCAGTGTGTGTGTGTGTGTGATTTCACAAAACTTATGAGTTCACAAGAGAGTTCTCAAAGTTCATCATTAATGCACATAAACTTATTAGAGACTTTGTTATATATTAGAAGTGGGTTTGTAGCTATTTCATCAGCAAACTCCATCCGAGTAGAAGTAAATTATGCTTTAAAGAAAATGTATTCGATACGTGGCTCAAATCCTCAAATTTCATACTCCATATTTTTTCCAAAACATGATCATGGAGTGAGTGCATCCAAGATCTCACAGTCACTGACGAGCAAAGTTGGATAGAGATCGAGCGAAATGTTAATCAAATAGAATGATGATGTAATCCCTTCCAACCCTCTTGTACATTATTTTCCTTAAAAGAAAATTGGTCGGGATCCACACGTATCCCTCCCTCACTTTGTGGTGTGTTCGAGTAGTGACATCATCCATTACAATGGGAGGTCGGCAAACCCCGGCCCCACCCTACACACACACACGTATGAGTTATCTGTCCATACCCAAAAAATGCTTCTCAGCCATCCTTCTTTCCATCCAGATCGGACCATCCAAGGGATATGTTAGCACCTGATGACAACCGTCCCTTGCACCCAGCCCCAACAGGTGTATCGCTCTCAGATCTAATGGCAGGTAATTGGAGGGCTGTGATCAGGTGCCAGGATTGCCCGATCCAGATGGAAAACTGGATGGCTGAATTGCAGCGCTCGTACGTCCATACCAAAAGTCTCCTCAGCAACCCCTAAATGGGAAAGGAGTTTTTTCTATTCATTGAAAGCCAACTACTGTTTGGTCAGCTATTTAAACCCCACCCCAACCCTTCCCACCCCCTTCCAACGCTCCCATTCATCTCTCTCTCTCTCTCTCTCTCTCTCTCTCTCTCTCTCTAAACTCCACTCAAACATGTCGAAGTACTCCATCACCATTTTTGTGATTGCCCTTCTCCTCTTTCTCTCACTAACCCAAGCTGCCCGGCCTGAACCGGCTGTTCCAAGGAAAAACCAAGTAGAGGTATGAAGTCATGTCCTCTTCCCTTCCCCCACTGCACCTACTTTTCTCCTTTGATTTCTTGATTCTTGCGTTGTGGGTTCTTTAATTTGGGTAGGTTTTGAGGGGGTTTTCTTCTATTTTCTAAAAAGAAATATATGTGGGCTATGATCTTTGATGTAGGGTGTGGATGAGGAGCAGGCCAACCCTGATAACAAAGCGGATGAAGGGTGCGAAGGAGTGGGTGAGGAGGATGAGTGCTTGATGAGGAGGACCCTTGCTGCTCACACTGACTACATCTACACCCAAGACAAGCACAACTGATAATAAGGCCCTAGTCGTCGTCTTCTTCTTCTTCTTCTTCTTCTTCTTCTTCTTCTTCTTCTTCTCTCTCTCTCTCTCTCTCTCTCTCTCTCTCTCTCCTAGCGTATATGTATGAATTCTATGGGCTAGATTGAACATAGGAAAGCGGGACAGTTACTTGATTGTTTATGTGGAATTTTGCTCTCCAAACTATGCTCTTTTGTTTCATATATTCACACGCTTTGTTATTGAAGGGATATATATATATATATATATATATATATATATATATATATATATATATATATATATATATATATATATATATATATATATATATATAAGGGTTTATGGAGATGATAAACAGGATCTTTATCCTTTGATATTATTTGGATCCTTTATAAATAGGAGTGTGTTTCTATTTGTACATATACAAACAAAATTTTATATTTGGTTGTTGTTTTTTTAGATGTGCAACCGGTTATACATATTCAAATATATGCCGCCAGTTGATTTTTTGAGACTTCATCTCACCCCATGAACAAATAAAAACCCACCACTTATTTACACATGTGGTCCCCACTTTAGAGACAAACACATGCATAGATATGTACAAATGACCAAAACAGACAAACACGTGTAACTATGAACATGTGTTTTTTTACATATGTATTACAATAATACATATGCAAAGAAATGCACATCATATATACGCAAAATCCAAACAAGCACTTTAGTTTTCAAGGACATGTGTTGTCGATCCTTTTCCATTGATGACTAGGGTTTCTTTTGGAAACAATGCTCGGCATCTAGGGTCTCTCGGCGACCCATATATCACCTGGCGCTCAACCCAAGCCCTTCCTAGAGAGAGAGAGACCGACTAGGGTTTCTTTTCCCTAGGGGCATCTTCCCCTTACTCTTTGATGTCCATGCACTATAAGAATTTTGACTTTTAGCGGCTGTCAAAAGTGCACTTAAAATATACAATTGTCGCCAAAACCTTGCTAGCTAGTGATTTCTGATTGGAGATGGATGAGGGTGGATTCCCATCCTTCCATCGCTCCGTCGAGCAGGAGGCTCATCAAGTGCTTAGTATGGTGTCGCAAAGAAGCGATGATTGCAGTTCGCCTGGATTCACGAATGTTGTTGTGCTGAATGTAGAGGGACCTACTCAAATATCTGCTCCAAACAAAGCTTGGAACTTCGTGTGTGGTGGTGCTCCTCTAAATTTTGATATTTCTTTGAATTCATTGCTCCCGAGATTGAAGATGGTGTTTGCATTGTTGTTTGCTTTGCTAATGAAGTCCAAGAAAACCTGAAGGTTGGGTGCATGCGTTGATCATGTATGTTCTTGGGAGAAAACCATACTTCATCAAATTCAAAAACATCATGAACAAATTGTGGAAATCCAAAGGAACGTGGTACTTCAATCTTCTCTTACGAGAATGTTATTTTATGTTCAAGTTCGAGATAGATAATGATTGCTTGAAGGTTCTTGAAGGAGGGCCTTGGTATTTTGAGGGATCCCTTGTGGTGCTTAAGTATTGGCATAATAGAATGAAAGTCAAATGTTATGTATTTGAGAAAATACCCGTGTGGGTTCTGATGCTAGATTTCCCAGTACGTAGAGTGTTGGTCTAGACGCTCCATTAGCTAACTGGCGAGCATAATGGAAAAACCACTATACGTTGATCGCCCTACAGAGCCCCAAGGTCATCTATCTTTAGCACATTGTTGTGTTGAGATCGGAGTACGTAGAGGACACCCTCCTAGATACTGCACAAATCCAGGTCAAAAAGTGTAGAGTGGTTGGGGTGGTAGAAACGTACATTGATAATTACTCAATCCCTATATGAATGGAAGCTATAGAAATGTGACTCGTCCAAAGTCTTTGGGTATTCATCAAAATGATTGCTCCACTAAAGCTTTGACCCAACCCTTAAGTTTTTCATAATGCCTAAGACCAAGTGAATACCATAGGCCTTTGTCAGGCGAGTCCAAGAAGTCCTAGCTAAAGCTATAGTGGAGTCAGAGGAGAAGCTCGCTGGTGAAAACCCTTGGATTTCAGTTGGGGGATCAAGGAAAGTTAACGAGCCTCTACACACTTATAATCCTAGCTATGTCTCAGAGTCTAGATCTCTTATCCTTGGTGAGGAAGACTATGTTGGATTAGTAGAGGAAGCTAGCAAAGTGGGTTAGTCTGTAGTCATTCCTATGGTAGTAGAGAAGAATCATGTATCTACAAATTAGTACATGATGTCAAATCAATTCTGGATTCACATCAATTTGATGAGCCTAAAGGCTCAAGCCAAGGTGAGCAAGCTGGTATGGAGGAGAAGGGGTGGAGATGCACTCTTTGAGGGAGGTGACTATAACTCCCTCCTCTAAGAGTTTTGGGGTAAACAAATCAGATGCTTCTGGATAAGGTTTTGGAGATATGGTGTCGCTCAGACATTACGAGGGATGATTCGCTAAGAGAAGAAAAGTATGGAGTACATCCGACCTCCCTTCCTGAAGTGTGTAGACCACAGCCAAAGCTAGTCTAGAAGAGTGCACAAAAATTGATTCAAACTTTCTGTGGGTGCAAATTTTAGCAGAAGATTAACGACTACCGCGGGACCCACCGGCCCTGCCTGGTGGGCCCACGAGGACTACCGCGGGACCCACCAGCCCTGCCTGGTGGGCCCACGAGGACTACCGCGGGACCCACCGGCCCTGCCTGGTGGGCCCACGAGGACCACCGCGGGACCCACCGGCCCTGCCTAGTGGGCCCATGAGGACAATCGCGGGACCCACCAGCCCTGCCTGGTGGGACCAAGAACCTGTGGAATCCCCCAGAAGACGGTAGCGGGGCCCACCAGCTCTACCTGGAAGATCCCCAGATGCTGCAGCAGAAACCGCCATTTGCCACCAGGAAAGTCTATAAATAGCAGAGCCTTCGAATGTAAAAGGATCGAATCAAAAATCCGAAATCCATTTTCCACCCTGAGATCTGATTTTCAGAACCAGAGCTCTGGAATTTCTACCTTCTCACCCTTCACTTCTACTTGATCATCTTCTTGTCTGTGAAGAGATCAAGAAGGCTTCAGTAGCACTCGGCCTGTCGAGGTTACTTTGAGAAAAGTGTTAGTGAATTCGGGTTGCACCCTATAGCACGGAGACGTAGGCTTCGGCTGAACTCCGAGATCACTTCTCGTGTCAAACTCTCTCTCTCTCTGTTTACATATCAAAAACTTCAACTTCGATTAAAAGATCGACCAACGATCTTCGACGTCAACTTCAACTCCAATTGACTGGTGAGGCGAGGTCTTCGGGTCGGCACGAAGATTTTCCCCCACACTTTCGACAAATCGGATCCTTATCTTCAGAAGCTCCAGGGTTTGTGCAAACTCTCAAAAATGAAGAGTGGCTAGCTAGGCTCTCCCGCTTAATATGTTGCAGGACAACACCATCTTTAATATAACTTCTTCTCTTAGCTTTTCGTTGCCAAATGAGGTGGAGGGTATAAAGTCTATACTCGCTCATATCCGGTCGGGACTTGAAAAATTCAAGAGCTTTAAAATTTTGAGACTTAGAGGCCATTTTTTTTTCTTGGATTAGGTTTTTTTGGGCTGATCTTGTTTAGCCTTTGTTTGTTGGGGTTCCATTTAGTTGTTATGCTGCCGATTAGCCATTACCTATAACTTCTTTTTTCTAAAACTTAATAGATATGTTAAGGTTGAAGTCAAACCTCTCCCTCACGATTGGAAGGGATTCTTGAAAATAATTACACATAAAATTATTCCAATGAGATATTTGAGTAAGAGGGGTGTGGATCTACCTATATGTGAAACTTTTTTTATATAACTTCGAAGTTACCTATAGCTCTTTTACGTGTTTTACTACATGTATTTTCGAAGTTACTATAGATGCTATGGATAAATTAAAATAAATTTTAGATAATGTTCAATACATTTTTAGTAATCTAAAATATATTTTTAGTAATTTAAAATTTAGTTTAGATAACATACAGAGAAAGCAATAATTATAGTAGCTATAGCAATTCCGAAGCCACATGAAAGAGTTTTATTATATAATAATTTTTTTTTTAAAGTTATATATGTTAGATGATATGATTAAATTAAAATAAGTTATAGATAATACTCAATATGCTCTTAGTAATCTAAAATATGTTTTTAGTAATTTAAAATACTCACAATAATTGTAGCAGCTTTAGTCATTCCAATACCACATAAAAGAGTTTCACTACATGATAATTTTTTTGAAGTTACTAGCTATAGACATAATGGGTAAATTAATATACACATTAAAAATATACAATACACTTTTAGTTATTTAAAATATATTTTTAGTGATTTAAAATACGTTTTGGATAACATACAGAGGAAGCAATAACTATAGCAGCCACAGCAACTCGGAAGTCATGTGAAAGAGTTTCACTACATGATAAAAAAAATTTAAAAGGTACTATAAATGCTATAGGTAAATTAAAATGCGCTTTCAAAATATACAATATACTTTTAGTAATCTAAAATAAATTTTTAGTGATTTAAAATATATTTTATGTAACATACAAAGGAAGCAATAATTGTAACAGCTGTAGTAACTCTGAAGCCAGCCACGTGAAAGAATTTTACTACAGGAAAAAATTTTTTTGAGGTTATTGTAGATGCTATGGATAAAATAAAATACGCTTTAGAAATTTACAATATGTTTTTAGTAATCTAAAATATATTTTTTATGATTTGAAGTACGCTTTAGGTAACATACAAAGGAAGGAATAATTGTAGCAGTTATGGTAACTCCGAAGCCTGCACGTGAAAGAGTTTCATTGTAGGATTAACAAAATTTTGAAATTACTGTAGATGTTATGGGTCAATAAAAATATGCTTTAGATAATGTTTAAGACGCTTTTAGTAATCTAAAATATTATTTTAGTAATTTAAAATATATTTTAGGTAACATATAGATGAAGCATTACTTGATAAAAAGACCACTACACTGTAATGTAGTGTTAAGATGCTCTCGTTAATCTCTATTGTTGGGAATTGGCTTGTAAAGGCTGACCCAAAAGGGTAAACCTCTAGGAATTTTTCCCAGGCGCTACTCATATTGCACGAGTATCCTATATCTAGGTATTTCGGCTGGTGCCTAGTAGTTTCATTCGGGAACATTCGGCCTAGACCTCCAGGAACTTTGCCCGGGCGCCTCAAGGGTTGGATGTATAATATGCCGATGGGATTAAATCCCAAACATGTTTGAAAACCCATGTATATCTTCTGTGTACATGGATGAAGACCAAGTCAAGACATTGCCACATTAGGACTCCAATTGTCAAGCATTTCCTCTTCTATTGGTGACTGTGGTATCACAATATAAAGAGAATATGTGGCCATGGGAGGTGGAGAGGAAAGAGAATATTGAGTCATCTATGAGAGAAGACAGGACAGAGAACAGAAGAAGAGAATCAATTCTATAGTTTCTTCTTGACTGTGAGAGAAGAGAAGAGAAGGAAGGGAGAGAGAAAGAGAAGAGACTGAGAAAAAAGAAAGGAAAAAAGAAAGAAAAGAAAAAGAGATGAGAGGTTTATTGTCATGACCCACTCTTTGGTCCTCCTAGAGAAAAACTAGAAGTTCCAAAGAATGGATCGAGATAGGGTAAAATTTTGTTTACATTACAACATCAAAGAGTATTTCACATATTTAAATAACGGAAGTAAGATAAGTGAAATAAAATGGTCCAATATAATAACTCAAAAATAAAAGGTTATTACAATATGAGATGAACATTGCAAAACAATGATAACTAATTCAGAAACATAATCGAAAAGACAATTGTACTCTTTGCAGTAACTGGTCTGATACGCCGACTGGGAATGCAACTAATAGCTACTAGAATTGTCCACCAACACCCAAATAGAGGGTGTCAATCAGAGTTACCAGTGCCCATAAATAATCTATATAACAAAGGACGGTGGTCGACATGCTGACTAGACAAAATGGAACAAGTTGGCAATATAGCATTACTCTGGACGAATAAGGGGAGAGAGCGAGGGAGAGGATCCGGATAGCTGTGAGGGGATCTTGGATGGGATTGAGTTACGGATTTGGAAAGAGAGAGAGCTGATCAGTTATTGAAAGAAATCAAGATGGAAGTTATAGGAGAATCTAGAGAGAGAGAGAGGGGGGAGGGAACGAGGATTTCGAGGTTGAGAGAAAAGGGACAGTTGGATTGGGTTCCGGATTTGGAAAGAGAGAGAGCCAATTAGTTATTGAAAGAAATCAAGAGGGGAGTTATGAGAGAATCTACAAAGAGAGAGAGAGAGGAGGGCACGAGGATCTCGAGATGGAGAGAAAAGGGGCGGTTGCGATCAGATGTATGAAGGAGAGAGAGGTTGCGTGAGTGACAGAGAGAGGAGGGATGTGCGATCAGGTTCCGAGAGGGAGGGAAAGATCACACGGGATAGAGAGAAAATCGCAAGAGAAGGGGATCGCATGCGGGTTTTTGGGTCTCAGGTACAACTGACTCTAGAAAAGAGAGGGATCACAAAGGAGACCGAGAGAGGGGTGCATGAGTATGGATGGATGTGATGAACAGGTTAGAGAGAGAATGATCGGATGAGAGTTTCGATTAGAGAGAGGGTGACGGTTGGCCTAGAGGTGATCAGAAGAGAGGGATCAGACGTGCATGGGTCGCGTGGGGAGTTCGTGTGTGACCTGGGTACACAGACGTCTATGATGTAGAGAGAGAAGAGATAGGAGAGAGAGAGAGAGGATCAATAGAGAGGGAGAAAAAGATGGGTATGGGAGAGGAAATCGCGGAGGAGTTGGGGTTGGGTACAGTTGGGAGGTAAAGAATACAATCAATTTTTTTTTTTTTTTTGAGAACCCCTCCAGAAGGAGAGAGGGTTAGGCAGCAACATCGGCCTACAGCAGCCCCGACGGACTGACGACCCCGCCCTAACGGACCGACACCCTCGATAACATGCTACAAACAAAGCATCATCTGCGATTACTCATCTAAAACACACATTAATTGATGATTGATTTTAAATCTGGTGTTATTTGGGTTGTCAGTCCATCGGAGCGGGATCGTAGGAGTTGGGTGTTACCGTCGAAGGCAGCCACTTAGGTGGCAGCCAATGTCCCAACAGTGCCGCTATTGGTGGTGTCGGGGTTGACGGTCCGTCGGGGTAGGGCCGGTGTAGGCTGGTGTTGCCGCCAAAAGTGTTTTGTTGCCGAAGGTGGTCAAGTGTTTTGCCACCGAATACGACGGTGTGGGTGGTGGGTGGTGATGTCTAGGGGGTGTCTTGCCATCGAAGGCGGCCCGCTGCAATACCGACAGGTGTGTTGTCACCGAAGGCGACCCGCTGCAGTGTCGACAAGCACAGGCATGCACTAGTATAGTAATAATATGTAAAGTTTAGATTTCTGAATAAAATAAGGTTTGAACTTTGAAGTTAACGCCTAACAACACTTTAGTTCAAAAGCTAACAAAACTATTCTAAGTGAGGAACCTAACCCTACAACTCATTGATTACTAAAAGATAAAAATTTAGTATTTATGGTTGACCCAATTAGGCGACCCGATTGTGGATTGCCAGTTTTGTCCTTTAAGACTGTCGACTAATAACGTGTTACTATAGTGGTAATTTTCATACCGGTCCATCCAAACCCTCTTTGGTCCTACCCCGGCCCAGGCAACTGCTTTCCCTAGTTGGCCAACTAAGATTTTTCGGACACCGTGCCCATCATATTTACTAAAACTTTTTGGCACCACTAAGTAGCCCAGAAAGATGGTACCCCCAACTTAATCTTTAACTTTGTGGTTAATTTCTCTTTTTTTCTTGTAAATTACTTCGTATTAATTATATAGTTTTGATTATGTATATGAAAACTAGACCAGGCAGTACACGGATTGACTCGTAGGTTGATCTTCGATGAGTAAGCATAGGGGAAATCGGCCTTCTTAATTAGCCAAGTGACACTACCTCCTAGACAGATATGACACGTTTTACAAATGTGAGCTACTACGAATACCATAAGAACTCTATAGTTAAGCGTGCTTGGGGGAGTGCAATACTAGGATGAGTGATCTCTGATAAGTTCTAGTGCAGCACGGACAAAGCAAACAATATCATATGTGTTTGGAACGAACGAACGTTACAAAATAATTTCAGAGCTCATTCTTCGTTAATTTTTTAAACCCAATAATCAAGAAAATCCCAATTCTCAAGCACTCCTCTTCGAACTAAAAACATCTAAATAAACAAAGGACATCAAGGGTGCATTGATGGGCCATCACCATGTCACCATTCCAATAGTTTGACTTTGTAGGGTGGCTACTAAATGCAATTTTGACTCATAAGCCTCTGCAAGGCCCAATAAAATCTTTGTGCATTGGAGTACCCTCCTCTCTATTTTGAGACCTTGAGAACATTCAAATGATTTTCAATTGAGGACAAGTCCACAACCCCAAATCATGCACGTGTTGACGCAATCCGAGATCCCTTTGACCAACACACGGACCCTCGTGTCCTGTTGTGCTTCACATTGCTACTACCGCCCTCCTTCCATGACCCCAAGAATGATGCATCCGATAGTAGAGAAGGAAAACAAAAAAAAGTCTAAAGATGCTTCTACTGTAACACATCTTTGTTGATGGCCCCACCTTCTCCCTGGTGGGCCCTGTATGCAACAGAGCCACACACCGGTCAGCTGGAGTGCCATATATCTTTGGGTCGCCAGCCATTGTGCGGTTGTGATGTAAACCGAGCCCACCCACAGGAGGAGATTTGAACTCAGAATTGTTTGATGTGTCGGGCTGCCAGGCCTGCGTTGTGCCTGTCAATCAGCCGGGGTGTGACTTAACGCGGTCCAACGTAGGACCCAACACGCAACACTAAGTCATGCCCGCTTATTGGAGTGCACAGCGCAGGCGCACAGCAGCCCAGCACGTCAAAGCAATTTCCCTTTGGTTATTTCTGCTTCGGTCGCCACTGAACGTGTTAAGGAAAAAATCCAGTAATCACGAGCAACTTTGGTTGTGGTTGCATCCCAACGATAAACCTGATTTTTTCCCCTATGATGGTCATAGGATCGAATCATGAGTTTATCCTACACCGTTATGGAATACAATAAATGTGGTTCTGCAGTGGGCGATTTCAAGACTGGTCTTGGGCAAAAATATTTGTACTCCTATAGTTGTTGCAGACTCCGAACCTGGTCTCTCGTGCATAAACCCAGAGACAAAACTACACATAGACCAAGGGAAGTCATGGCCCTCCCTAAATTTCGGGTTGGGTATATTACCCACTGAAGTTTAGCTCAAAAACACTTAACCCCGGCATAGTTTAAAAACTAAATTTTGCTCCCCTCCAATTTAGTTTTAATCAGATAAAAATTATCAAATGATGAAATAAGTAGTTGACAAAAGGGGGGGTATTGTGCTAACATTTAAAACTTTAGGGTGCGATTTGGAACAAAATAAACTACAAACGGATTAAGCATTTTTAAGCTAAACTTCATGCAGCAAAGTGTAATTTATCCTTTTGGATTTCTCTCTCTCATGCCCCTCCACCCCCCACGATGAATTTTTTCCATTGAATTAGTAGAAAAAAAATTTGATTCATGTTTTGGCCCCCTCAAAGATGAAATCCTGGTTCCGTCCTGCGTAGACATCTAGCAGACGCCAGACGCCGCTCCAAACGGACATGTATGTCCTCGATAAAAAAAAAAAAAAAAATCCACTCAAGATCGATAAGAACTTTTCGACCGACCCATCCTCCTTATCTGTTAACAATTGGCCATCCGTTCATAAAGTGAACCACCTTTCCCACAAAGTGGAAGCCATACCCTTTTGGAATGGGAGCTCACTATCTTGAAGATATTGGGCAATTAGGTTGGTCCTTCCGGACGCTGGATGTTAAGAAGGAAAGCATTCAGTCAATGAAAGCCACCACATGTCCACTAACAGAGGAGAAGAGCAGCACCACATGAATTGGTAATGGACGGAAAGTAATGGAAGCCCTGATCCACGAGTCCAGTTGGAGCCCAGTGGTCCTCTTTGCTGAGTGGAATTTGCCGTCTCTGAGAGGGACTGTGTTCTCGGTGACGGCATTGTGCCTTATGCCAATAATGATATAGTCCACTCACGTGTGGGTTTGGGGCGGGGCGTAAGGGGCCACCATAGCGGCCAGTACATCACCAGCTAGCGCGCCAGCAAAAGATAGATCAAGGATCGAAACTCATCACAAGAGCGAGAGAAATACATGGATTTTTTAACACCGCCACATGTAGGAAAGCTTGCCACTAACTCACTAAGGCGAGAGGAAGGCCCACCACTACATAGCGAGAGGAAATGTGTCATTGCACTTATTTAAACCCTTGACCTAGGCCACATGTTGCATGTCTGACAGATTGCGCTATCAGTTGGAGACCCTGTCAAGTTTTGAGTGGGTGGGAGGATTTTTTCCCTTCACTGCTTAGACCATGTCAAGTTTTAGATACCATGTTATTATCGTGCGTGCGTGTGTGTGTGTGTGTGTGTGTGTGTGTGTGTGTGTGTGTGTGTGTGTGAGAGAGAGAGAGAGAGAGAGAGAACTTGACTGATGGACACTGGATTCGTTTCGCTAAGATGAAGTTAACGGACAGTGTTCTAAAAAGCGGCCCAGGCAGCCACCTAGGCACTAGAAGGTGGCCCACCGCCTAGCCTAGGTCCTAGGGGGTACAAAAAAGTGACCCTAGCCCCGCCTAGGGGCTAGGCGGCCACCTAAGCAGGCGCCCAGACGGACTAGGTGGGTCTAAGAGGGCCCAGGCAAGTCTAGGCGAGCTGGGCTATCCAAGCGGACTGGGCTTTCCTTCTTTTTTTTTTAACATAATATATGTCCAATTCAATGCCAAGATTATCAATAAGAAGGAAAAGGGAAGAAGCGAGGAGTAAATAATATTTGTTCTTTAAAATAATGGTTGAAATAATATTGAATTTATAGTAATTTTAAAACATATATATTATATATAATATCAAATTAATAATTAAAATAATTAGAAATAGCCAAACCTAGGCAGCCTAAGCGCTAGGCGGCCCCCCACCGCCCGACTAGCACCTAGCACTTTTAGAACCTTGTTAACGGAGCAAGCCAAACTTCATTGGCTCAATATTGAATGTCTGAGTAAGAGGATTCTTAGCGAGGATGAGTGGTTTTGCCTTATTCGTGCCGTAAGCAATGTAAATTTATGTAAATTAAATAATTCAAACTTTGGTGTGTGTTTTCTTTAAACACTATGCATGCACAACTATAAAAAAGTTAAATATAAATTTCAAAAAAAAAAACCATAAAATTGAACATTTTTACCATTTTGATTTTTTTTTTTCAGTCAAAATTTTGATTTCAGCCTAGACCAACCAGACACGAAATCGAAATCTCAAGCCTTGTTAGAGGCCACTTAGTCATTTTCTTATGGAATAGAACTCTTGTGCTGAAATCTTGATAAATAAGCCCTTCGAATCCTCCACTCTTTTCTTCTCTCTTATGCAACACAACCAGTAGTTGAGATATCTCCAATGGCCATACATCTATCTCCTTCTTTTTTTTTTCCTTCTTTTGGTTCCTCCAACTTTTTTCTCAGCTTTTGATCTTTCTCTTCGATGCTCTTGCAGAACAAACCGCCCCAAGAAAGGTGTGATGAACCATCTTGTTTTCCTAAACTTTGGCTACAAGGAGTCATTTCTCTATTTAGTGCATCTCTTCTCTCAATTTAGTGTATCAGGCCATGTGTTTTGGCAAGGAAAAGATACATCAGCAAAGACAAAATAAATTAAACAATTAACATAAATTCTAAGTAAAAAAGTAAACCATGCTATATCGATCAGTCCACTTCTTCCAAGACGATAGCACCACAAGGGCTTGCTGAGGAACCACTTTCACCACCCTATTGTTCAATCTCCAATACAATGTGTAGGCGGGCGACCGAAGAAAAAGACGAGCGTTCACCTATATAAACTAGATTATATATATTATATATGTATGTATATATATAAATTCATAATTCTATATAAAAAAACAATAATAGAAAGTTTTACATATGCAAACATCAAAACAACCGATTTGAATATAAAAGTTTTATAAAAATGGAGGAGGGGTTTGGGTGGAATCAGTGTTGACTGCGAGGCAGAAAAAAGAGAGCAGCTTTTGAGTCTTTGGGATATCTAGGATATCTAGTTATATAGTGAAAATAGAGGAGGGGATTGAGTGGGGTCGGGCTTTTATGAAAAATTATTACTAATATGTCTACCTGGAGTCCGCCTAGACGCCCGCCTTTTACCCGCCTAAGCGGGTTGGATCCCGCCTAGGCGTCCGCCTTTGTTTAACCCGCCTGCAGTGCCGCTTAATGCTGAAGCGGAACTACCAACCCCCTATAACGCCTAGGCGGCCACCCATACTGCCTTTTTAGAACAGTGCTCCAATATTTGGTAAAGATCGACATTTGAGATACCAATAAACCAAATCCTCAAGCTGTGTTTTCCAATCAAAACCATAAGTGTTGATATGTTTGATCAACATCACACAAAGCAAGATGTTGGAACCATCTTATTTGTGGTTGTACGGAAATTGCGACATGCCCATCACGTATTGCAGCTTGATCAATGGTTGAATTCAGCAATAGATGGTCTTCAAGAGCTTTGTCATCCTTGCAAGATCCTCATGAACGTTGATTGTTGCATCAAGATTTTCAGAAGTCTCCCTTTCTATATCATTTATTGTTGAATCTTACTCGTCGGACTCCACGTAACTTAAACTAGAACTTCCTTCCCTCGAATTGGTTTGCCAACAACAACATAGCCACCAACCATATCTTCCTCCACCAGACCTCATATCATGTTCGTGAAATTTCTTCTCAGTAGCCTCAAAATGTGTCTACAGGGACTACGATTGCTTTGTAACCAAACTATGTTGATACAATCCTATGATTTAATTGACAGATTTACTCCTACTTTAGAAGGTGAAATTGTTTGAGGGCCTATGTTAATTAAATCCATGATGAAGGAAACACGTATAACAGACACACCATGCACTAGTAACATTATTAAAAAAACTCAAACTTCTGGAATTTTCATTTATACAACAAGATCAACAAACTCGAATTTCTAAATATTTATTCACAACTTGGAAATACAGTTAATTAATGCTTTTAGAACTACAAAGATTTGAAGGAGGATGAAAAACTTAAGTTATTCCATAAAATTGATGACTGCCCATCAATTATAAATAGAATAGAAATAATGAAACAGACTTAGTGGTTGCTCCAGTAACTCCAAACCTAAAAATCATCTGCTGGAAGTCCGACGTATATGGGAGCACCATGGTGACAAAGGCCACGCCAAATGTCAACTGAATGTCGACGGAGAACCAAAGGAAGGAATCATGAGTTTGGATGAAGATTGAACTTCCAACTAGTGCCATTGAACATTCTAATTTGTTGTTTTTGTTGTGATGGTGAGACTTTATGGAATTTTCCAAACTTATGGTGATTAATATGTTTGAATTAAATGTATGGCGAAGATTACTGGTGATGTGTAATTTTTTATGTTATGGTGCTCTATCACCAGCCTTTTAAAACGGAAA
Source organism: Chamaelirium japonicum (assembly GCA_947650365.1). Classification (NCBI taxonomy): domain Eukaryota; kingdom Viridiplantae; phylum Streptophyta; class Magnoliopsida; order Liliales; family Melanthiaceae; genus Chamaelirium; species Chamaelirium japonicum. The sequence continues at coordinate 64,512,874 of OX393557.1, forward strand.
GAAAAACAGAGATTTGTGTGTGTGTGTGTGTGTGTGTGTGTTTGGGCGGGAGGTTGGGATGTCTGATGAGCTTCAACAAAGAAGAGAGGTCTTCAAAGATAGCCAAGGTGTAGCTGACCAATCAGCGGGGGTGAGGAAAACTAGGAGGAGTAGAGGCAAGAGTAGTAGACCCTCGGGTTTGCAAATCAAAACCCTCTCTTCTCTAGAAATAGTTCAAGGCCTTCCAGCCCACAGGGATGATCCTCTTGAAGGCATGAGTGTTGGCTGCACCTCAGAAGTTGAACTTGAGGAACAGATCCAGTCTTCTAGTAGACCCCCTTGTCAAGAGGAGTTGAATCAGGTGGATCCTAGATACGAGGACTCGGCAGTGGCTAATCAAGCTCAAGGTCCAACTCCGTTTGAGGCTCTTAATGTTAAGAGGCCCTCTATTTCTCAAAGCTCCCTGCATTGTTAATTATCCCCAACCCAACTATTATGAGAACCAAGAAATCAGGTGAGATAATCCCATCCACATCTCTATGTACTAAAAGCAAGGTTGTAGCTCATCCTAATGATCCCCCATTGAGTAAGGACACCAGGAGTGTTGTGCATTTGTTGGAGCTAATCCTTTGCTGTGGCTGTAGCTTGTTTTGTGGTTGACTTGTAGGCCAAAGTGTTTAGACGTTTTATTGAGCTTTAGAGGTTAGAACCTTTAGATAGCTACCATGTCGGTCTGCTACCTTTAGGGTCCGACTCTGTCTATTGAGCATTTGCTCTCCCTCCCCTTATTTCCTCTTTCTCACCCATTTTTTATTCAATTTTATCACCCCTAAAAAAAAGCGGAGGCAAATACGCATCTCAGGAAAGAAGACACACAAGTGCAGGCCACCTTGAACTGGTGAAACATTTAGACATACAAAGATGCAGGACTTCTCGCCAACGAATATGAGTCGAAGGAGGGAAAAGGGCATTGTTGGTGAAGGAGGATAACAAAAACAGAAGACTGAAAAGGGTATATACATTGAAAGTCAAAGTCCCAAGAAAGTTAAAGCCTTAAGTATCTTGCAAAAATCGATGTCCAAGACTACCTAACTGTTGATACCGATACTAATGATGAGAGAGAGAGAGAGAGAGGGCAGCAAGTCGTACCATTTTGTATCAGAAATAAACTTCATATGTTGGTTTTCATCTTCCCAGATCGCTCTGACACACTACCATATCCAACAAGCCATTACATGAGAATGAAAGTTTGGTTGTCAGACTTCACATGGCGGTTTTCATAATCTGATCTCTTTCAATTTAAGAAACTTCTAGATGGCACTGGACCAAGCAAAAAAATAGTCGGGAAGAACTTACCAAACTAGTATTTTAATCATAAAATTGGTTGAAACACGCTATGCAGTCAAAGTCTGTAGTCGGCCCTAGTCGGCCAAGGGCCGACTAGGGCTAGTCGGGACTAATTCGGGACTAGTCGGCCAAAACTTATTCTAACCCCTCCCCCCTCCCTAAACATATATGATATATGAACTAGCATAAATGTCAATAAATATATGATATTAGTCGGTTAATAACAATACATACCTTCACACTTCACAGCATGGGTATAAAATATAAATACATAAGTAACAGAACACAGTTGTATTGGCTCATGCCCATGTCAGAAGACTCAGAGCTAAGAATTCATCACAATATTTGTTTGATGATGTTTAATCTATGAACAACCCCAATTTTGATTATAGGGTTATATGGGTATCAACAAATAAACAATAATTATTTGTCTATATTTTTATTTGAGGTTCTCAGGTGCTCAACAGATGATTAAAGGGAAGAGCCATAGTTGTGAGTCTTGCAACTCAAAGCTTTGAGCCAATGTAAAAAAATCCAAACAAAATTGCATGTAAAGATTCCTTTTAAAACAAATTTTGCTTGCAGAATGCTGCCTGGGGACTAGCCGGCAGTCGCTAGCTGGGGACTAGTCGGGTCTAGTCAGAGACTAGTCGGGATTCCGCCCAGCAATGACAGAATCAGAATTAATCGGTTAGCAAAATGCCGCCTGGGGACTAGTCGCCGACTAGTCCCGATTTTGATAGCATAGGAAACGCGCCACAACAACTCCTTTGATAGGTTTAACCAAGAAATCTACCTAGGCAGACAGAGTGGATATTTGAGTCGCGATTCAATACTCACGACTTTGACCATGCTCAATTTAAGTTTCTTGGCATTCGAGCTACATGGCGAATTGCATAATTTGCCCCCGAAATGCTACTTCATCATGTTTTGCATGTTATAGTGGTGGTGATCAGGCGTCTGTTTCTAGTTTTTCTGAAGAGCCACCATAAAAGTGTTTTGAAAGATAAAATCAGGCCATGAGCTTAACTCAATGTCCAATAACAAAGTAATTGGTGCGAAGAGAGGAGAAAGAGTTGAGCACAAGTTCTCTAAAGAAAGACAACAAAGAAATGGGATAGCACAAGTTATCAAAAGAATAAGACAAAGAAATGGGATTAATTGATAAACAAAGAATATCAGAGAAATGTTAAGGAGAAGAATATCTATAGATGGTAGCTATATAAAAAGAAATAAAAGAAATGGCATGACATATATGTTTACCCCATACCATTTCTATGAAGAGCCATGAACTCCATATGCACCTCTCCAAAGCCTAAGAATGCATTATCATTCAACTGTTACTTTTAGGAAGATGTGAATTCCTACTAAAAAGAAAGACAAAATATACTAAAGTTTCGTAGGACAAGACAATTAAGTACAAATATTACAACTACCTTTTGAAAGTCCTAGGTAACTCATCGATATCCACCAATAGTTATTCATGGAAGAACGACCCACCTGGGACTTCCTATCCATGCTAACTTTAGGAATCGAAAAGGGGAAATCTAACTTAGTGGCGCATCTAAAGTATGGATCGCAAAGCCAGGATAGAACTTGCTTAATATTTCCAAAAGAAAATTTTATATTGTTTGGCTTCAAAAACATACAAGTTACTTCAGATATGGCTTTTAATAAAGTAATATTGGAAAGACTACATGAAAACTAAGTAGACTGAAAGTATTAGTAAGATCACACAAGATTTGATAAATGTGCTCTCTTATAGGTTATTCAGATGTTCCCCCCAACCCTAAGCCAATTAAATTTTGAAACTTCTTCTCCCAATGCAGGTTGTAAAATTCATCTTCAGATACATGAATCTGCCACACAAAATGTCAAAATGAAACATATGCAGAGTCTTATATATTCCATCTTGAAGTTGGATCTGCAAAAAATATTGGAAGCAAGCTAGATGAATGAAACATTGCATGTGTAGCTCATAGTCAAGAAATGCTCAACCTAGAAAGTTTTCATTGATAGGAAAATTATTAAAACTTAGTGCTAGAATCAACTAGTATTTTTTTTTGTTTTCCTTGGAAGCAAAAACATTTCGTAGTTTGCAACGCAACTTCGGTCTAGAAACTTGTCCTAAATATCTATGTCATAACTGGAAGGCATGTATCCAACATAAAACGGATGCTAATCTTTGTTTCAAACAAATACAACCATGTAACCCTATTTTACTCTTATATGGTTAAAAAGTGTCATATGGCACCCAAATTGATGGGAGGACTAGCGTGTTGGCTAGTCGGGAGGACCGTGTTCCCTATTCCCTATTCCCTATATATATATATATATATATATATATATATATATATATATATATAGGATAACGATCCAGTAAGATAACTCTTCTATGAGATAACTTTGAGAAACCTATCTAGAGGTTTTAGAATTTGATGAAAATTGGTGAGCATGCTCTCTGTGGCAAGTTGATCATCCTCACAAAAAATCATCAAATTTTAAAACCTCTAGAGGCATCAAATACACAATTCAAACTATTGGTTTTAATGGACGGTCGATAAATCTTCTAACATTTGATGCCCTTAGAGGTTTTAGAATTTGATGATTTTTTGTGAGGATGATCAACTTGCCATAGAGAGCATGCCCACCAATTTTCATCAAATTCTAAAACCTCTAGATAGGTTTTTCAAAGTTATCTCATATATCTCATATCTCACTGGATCGCTACCTATATATATGACATATAACACTTTTGGGTGCCATATGACACTTTTTAACCAATTTTTTTTTTATGGAGCGTCAATCCACTCTATTTACATCAAGATTTTTTTAAAAAAATTCTAAAAAAAAACTTAAAACAACCCGATCAACGGTCGACAAATTTAACGGTAAACTGTAGCGGGCAAATAACCCTGGCTATGGTTAATTTAAAAATGTTACTTGGCATATTTTTTTTTTCAAATTTTTTTTCATGATCATTGTTAGAAGGGGTGTACCCACCTTGATCAACCCCTAATCCGAGTAAAAAAGTATCATGTGGCACCCAAATTGAAGGGAGGACTAGTGTGTTGGCTAGTCGGGAGGACCGTGTTTCCAATTCCTATATATATATATATATATATATATATATATATATATATATATATATATATATATATATATATATATATATATATATATATATATATATATATATATATGGGTCCCGATCAAGTGAGAAGCTCTTATATGTGAAACCTTGTGCAAAACCAACCTAGATGTTTCAGAATTTGATAAAACTTGGTACCTATGCCATGTTGATCATCCTCACCAAAATTCATCAAATTCTAAAACCTCTAGAGACATCAAATGTTAGAAGATTTACTGACCGTTCATAAAAACCGTTAATTTGATTATCAAATTTGATACCCCTAGAGGTTTTAGAATTTGATGAATTTTGGTGAGAATGATCAACTTGGCATAGGTAGCATGCCTACCAAGTTTCATCAAATTCTGAAACCTCTAGATTGGTTTCGTATATAAGAGGTTTCTCACTGGATCGGGACCCATCTATATATATATATATATATATATATATATATATATATATATATATATATATATATATATATATATATATATATATATATATATATATATATATATATATATATATATATATATATATATATGGATCGTCCGCCCGCCGTCCGATCGGTTTGCCCCAACCGTTTGATCCCTGCAGCACACCCCCGTCCGGTGTTTCAGTGGGCCGGGTGATTCCCATCCGTTCAATCGAACAGACAAAAACGTTTTTCGCTACAGTAACAGCGAAAAATGATTTTATCCGTTCGATTCGCTTGATCGAACGGATGGGAATCACCCGGCCCAATTGGAACACCGGGCGGGGTGCGCTGCACGGATCAGACGGCGGGCGGACGGCTGGGGCAAACCGATCGGACGGCGAGCGGACGATCCCGTGTATTTGAGATCCGGACGGCCGGATCTCGCGTCCGATCGAACGGATCGGACGGCTGCGGTTCATCCGAGGTTTTAAACGCGATCCGGCCGTTTTCTTGGACACGTGGCGCGCGGGGGTGGCTCCGGTGCAGCGTTCACGCTGCACCTGAGGTCCAGGCTCCCCGTCCCCTATATATATATATATATATATATATATATATATATATATATATATATATATATATATATATATATATATATATATATATATATATATATATATAAAGCCAAGACGCTAGTTGTTATACTACTCTTTCCTCTCTTTACAGCAAACATACCTTGATTAAATATAAGGTAATTGATATCAATCATCGATTATATAATATAAAACAAATCAAGCTACGTTTACCATCATACACAAAAAATGAGAATACATGGTAAACATAATCTAACAGGATCATTCAAAAAATGCAGTAGGACTCAATGTACACACAAACAAGTTATGAAGACATCCCTAGCACAAAGTTTCAAATTTATAGAGCTTCGCGTCAACTTTTTCATCTATATGGCCTATTTACATACCATCATATTGTACAGTTTATGCAATGTATAAAACAACCCTTTCCTCCCGCCAATTGATTCCTTAAAGGAAGATATTAGCAATGCAACTCTTTCCACCCGCGATAACCCACTTACGAGGTAAGATTGTTCAAGTATTGTCAAAAATACATGCAACTCAAAATACTTCCAAACAGGTATCTCGCAAACCTTCAAGTAATCAGATTTTCCTTCCTTTACCGAGCTAAATTGCATTCTGTTATAGCTAAGAGTATAGATTCTTACACATTTTACTGATATGAATAGGCTTGTGGAAGACCATGACCAGCTCAAGCCGGCATCAAAAATCTCGTACTCATTAGCATATGCATGCACAAGGTGAGGCATATCGTAAAAACAGCCATAGATTTGGCACTGGCGAACCTGACCACCTCCAAACCCCTCTCGACCACCTCGTCGCGGATAACATGAACACTCCTTCTAGCACCATCATACAGCTTCCACAGCAGGAAATCAAGAAATGACCTCACCGTCTCAAACGTCACCCTACCCGTCACATCCAGAACAAACCTCTTGTTGCCCGGGATGGCCAGTGTGGATGAAACTTGATCGACCCAACCGGCGCCACCATTAACCTTGTAATCAGATGAACTCCTATCACGCTCACGAGACAACTCAATTCTCTCAGATGCTTCTCCTTCGGAAGTGCTCGAATTGGAAGCCGTAAGCACATGGTGGGAGGTCTTAACCAATGTTTCCACGGCACCATTAAAGACCGAGACCAAGAGGTCCTTCACCTTGGGCTCGTGCTTGGGGTTGGTAAGGCCGGAGAAGATCTCATCATAGGCGTTGATCTCCATCGTCTTGTCGAGGTACACCGCAACAGCAGTGCTCACGAAAACCTGGATGCTATCCGCAATGAGCTCCCTGCAACGGTCACTGCAAGCCAGATTGACCCATCCCGGTAATGCCGGAGAATCAGTATCTGGAGGTGAGACGAAAGCTGCCCTTTCGTCCAAGTCTCCAACAGACCCCCTCGAGTAGAAGGCTATCACCAGGTTCCTCGCGAAGCTGCCGACCACGACAGACGCGAAACCAGATCCGGCGGTAGAGAAGAGCTTATTCAGAAGCTTATCGGAGAAGCCGGAGCTAGACTCGGTGTGCTCGGCCTTCGCCCCCGAGTTGGAGCCGGAGCGGAACCCCCTCAGGATCCCGACCGTCAGGGCCTCCGAGGCCCTGGAAAGGGAGCCAGAGAACTCGTCTGACTTCACGATTTTGGAGATCTGCTTCACGCTGGCGGGGATCTCGTCGGAATCGGAGCGGAGGAAGCGATTCAGGTCGGAGGAGACGAGGGAGAAGGCCTCGGCGGAGGAGGAGGCCGCCTCGGCGACGGAGATCATGGCACGGAAGAGGACGGCGAGCTTCTTGCGCTTGGTGGCGACGGAGGGGAGGTGGTAGACTTTGTAGGCGCCGTAGCCGGAGAATCCGACGGCGGCGAGGAGGAGGATCCATCTCCGCCGTCGCCGGGAGAAATCAAGGGCCGTCTCCGCCAAGCGCAGGGCCATGGAGAAGGAGGCGTGGGAGATGAGAGAGGCAGGGGAGCTAAGCTAGGGTTTTGAGATGCGAATCGGGAGCTAGGGTTTCGGTAATGGGGATCGGAAGGGGTTGAGGTTTTCGAGAAGGATGAGGTTGGGGAGAGTGATGGAGTCAGCTTAGCCGTGAGGAGGAAGGTACGTTGGGCGTGGGGGGCGGCGGGAGCCAGAAATATCTATTCCGGCAACGGAAAACAGTTAATGGTGGTCCCCGAAGTTGGAGTGAATTTGGAGGCATTGCCTTCGAAGAATAGTCAGATGACAGATGATATTTCCGCAAGGATGACGCTATATACAGCCCACGACTTATCTTAGGCAGCTGCCATCCGTAGAACACTCCTTTTTTTTTTTTTCAAAGGCAGCCGCCCTATGGAGCACCTCTATTTTTATTCTATTGTCTTTCGTGTTGTTTGTGTTTCCCCCATGCTTCTGCCGCCCGTTGGTCCCAACCAATCCATTATTTCCACTTCCTTCATCTTTCTCCCTAATCCCTTCTTTCTCCACCCCCTCCTCTTTCTCTTTTTCTTTCTCCTCCTCCTTTTTCCCCTCTTCTTCTTCCTCCTCCTCCTGAAAATCATGGCACTCGCTTATTTCAAGGCAAGTGCACCTTCTGTGTATTCGATCATAGAGGATGAATGTATATATATAATATTCATTAGTTGGAATACATTCAACCTCGATACATTCGGTCATGGAATGACCAAGCATCATGATTTTCAAGAGGAGGAAAATAAGAGGAGGAAGAAGAAGGGGAGGAAAAAGGAGGATAAGGGAAGGAGGAGGATGAAGAAGGGGATGAAAGAGGAGGATAAGGAAGAAGACGGTTGTGGTGGATTATCGACGACAGAGGTGGACGGTGGCATGCACCTGGCCAATGACGGTAGCCGCGGGCATGGATTGTAAATAGCCTCACCCACGGGGACATGTTGGGTATTTTTAAAAATTCTAAGTTAGGCTGCTTGAGGTAATTTATGGGTTATATATAGCAACACCCATATCGCATGGTGCCATTATTTGCACCCACTAAATTATTAGAGCAATGCTATTAGCCAACTAATTTTCCATCCTCGGACCATCCTGATGTGGCACCTGATCATAGTTGTCCCTTTGCCTCCAATCGAGTTAAGGACGATTCACATGTCAGAGCTGGGTGCAATGGACAGCTGTAATCAGATGCCGCATCAGTATGGCCCCATCTAGGTGGACAAAGGGACAGTTGAATATCATTTTCCAAATTATTAAGTGCCTTCGACCAAAATTATAAGCTCCTATTAATCTTTTTTTTTTTTGGTAAAAGACCAAGTATTAGTACATCACATGTTAATGCATCGGCACAAGATAAACCAAGAATTGAAACTTGTCACAAAGCAAGAAAAACTATCTCCATTTTTAATAACCCTACATGTTGAAAGGCTCACCACAAATGCAAGAGGGAGGCTTGCCTTAGCATTTATTTAAGCCCCTGACTAAGACCATGGGTTGCACATGTCTTACCAACTAAACTATCGATTAGTTGGAGATAACTCCTATTTATCAACTTGTCTCATTACTAATTGAACCCAATAGATCATTTCCATCTCTAGTACGTGCTCATGCACTTGCCGCCACTGCCATGCCTGTGCATGCAGCCCATTGCCACCGCCTCCTCATCCTTCTTCCTCCTCCTTAATGCCCCCTCCCTCCCTCCATCTTTTATGACGAAACCCTAACACAAGCTGGACATATGTCGGTGGGTACTAACTGATACTATGATGTCGATGGGTAGCCACTGAACTATTTGACACAATATCGGTGGCTACTTATCACCGATAATTACTGCATGTAGTCACTAACAAGTCTTTAGTGTAGGTAGGGTTTAAACAAGGAGGATGAGGTGGAAGAAAAAGAATAAGGGAAGAAGATGTGATGGCGATCTACACAAGAACCGGCATTGTTGATGATCGACCTAGAGGGGATCAACAAAAATTACGATGATGGTCTGATGTGCACTCATCTTACTCCTTGTAAAAACCCATTTTGGACTAGGGTGCACTCTTAGGTTGGGGGCACCTAGTGATTAAGTTGGTGCAAATAGCAACACCCTTCTTCAATCCATTATCTGATAAAATTAAATAGTGTTATTTTGTGCCCATAAAATTGATAGATGTACCCAACTTAATGTTGGAAAAATCCTATAGTAGAGGCCCGTAACAAAAGCAATTTACCGGTCGAAAGACCATAGGTTATATGTGTTCCACGATTAAAACTTTCAATGAAACTAACCTATATATGCATGCACGTACGTGTGTGCACGTGAATCAAACACCCCAACGGTAATCTAGCGATGCGATATCTAGCATGCAAGTATTTTGAATCTACGCTAGATCTAAATGTTAGAGTATTGCATACCTTCATAAGGATCTTTTAACCGCGGAGGATTTTCTTCGTTGTTGGTGGAGATGGAAGATCGCCCGTGAAGAAAATGATGGTACGTGAGAGGATGAAACCTTCTTCGTTCATCCGATCTCACATGATGCACAACACGACGTTGTTGGATCTCTAAATGTCTCCAAGCAACGACCCTTCTCCGTCTACGAATCACCACGCGAGAAACTCGCGGCAAAGTCTGAACCCATGAGCACATGTGAAAGGGAGAGACAAGAGGAGAGGAAGAAGAGAGGGGGCTAGCACAAGCATCAAGAGGCTAGCCCCCCTTCTCCCGTTACTTTTATATAGAGGTTGGCCCCCCTGCTCCCCTTGCTTTTATATAGAGGCCAGCCCTCTAGCTTGCGTGTGCAAGTTACTAGGGCTGGCCCCCCTTTTCTCTCTCTTTCTCTTGCGTATCTCTATAGGCCGACCACATACATGCCTTATGTGGCTAACCCCTTCTTAGTCAAAGCCCCTTTATGGCCGGCCCCCCTTGTGGAGCAAACAACTCCTACAAGCTAGGGGAGTTGGCTATGCATGTTCCCTAATTCATAGGGCCGGTCCCCCTCTAGTCCATAGTGGATTTTGGTTTCCCAAAATACCCCTATGGCACTAGTTTGTTGATACCCTTGCACGAGAACTCGCATGACGTACCTCTATGGGTGTAACTAGTACTTTCACTCTTCTCCCGGGTGCCCTTAACCAATACATAGAATGCCCCTAGTAAAAGTTAACTAGTCAACTCGCAACATATCCCAGTGCATCACACCCATGTAGCGGGGCCCACTCAAGGTAAAGGGATGACATCGTGTGTTTCTATACTACTCTGGGATTTTCCCTAGCACATTCACTCACGAACGCATCTATTGTGCACTAATGCGATGCACATACAGAGCATATTAGGGTTGAACGTATAATTTCATATAACTACGTTCTATGAAACGAGGAGATTGTTCAAGGACCATACATAATGTGGATAAAATGGAATCTTCAGGCTCCGGGGTTCATGGCTTCCAATTTGGACTCAATCGACACACTACCCAAGTGTACCATTGATCTCTGAGTCCGAGTTAACCTGTGTAGCCACCCAAAGTGCGACATATGTTGTACTCCAATTCACCCAGATGTTCAATGTTCTCTTGCATACCCTTGTTCTTTGCGTAAGTAATAGTAAACCCGCTGCCCCCCACTTGGTGCCATGACGCGATTCGAGTGATGGAGAACACAGTCAGACTGTACATATCGTACCTCCGAATACCTTGTCGACTAATCGGATCCAGTCAACAATACAACTGATGACCATAAGGCCTGGGTTTAATATGATGCACATCACACCAGGGAATATACCTTCCGTTAAGGGTATGGATGGCCTGCAGAAATGGCACACTGATGCGACGCCAATCGAGTAACCCAACATACTGTAACATCCATCCCAAACACACAAAATACTGTCCACTTTGCCTATTCCAGCATAAGAACTTCCCAAGGGGGGGGTCACCCATCCTCATACTACTCTTGCCCGAGTACGCTTAACGATGTAGTTCTTACGAAATCCATAAAGGTGCATGGTTTTAAAACGCGTCTTCTATGTTAGAGAGGGAAAATTATATAAGTAGCTTAAGATCTTCTTCTTTCCAAGAGATGTGGGGCTAACTCATGGCCTTATACACGTCACCTTATCTATCTTGGCATCACAGCCTCAGAAGTCTTAGCTCTTAGTCGTCATAATCCACCTCCCTTAAGGACCACACGTCCTCGTGTAGGGTTAGACCCCACCATCCTGAGGAGAACCGGCTCTAATACTAATTTATAACATTCGCCCCAAACACACAAAGATATTATCCGCTTTACGCGTGCCCACATGAGAACTTTCTAGAGGGGGTCACCCATCCTAGTACTACTCTCGCCCGAGCACGCTAAGCAACTATGAAGTTCTTACGAAATCCGTAGAGGCACACGATTTTAAAACGTATCTTCTATATTAGGGAGGGAAAATTATATAAGTAGCTCAGGATCCCATTCTCTCCAAGCGATGTGGGGCTAACTCGTGGCCTTGTACTCCTCACCTTATCCATCTTGGCATCACAGCCTCAGGAGTCTTGGCTCGTAACTATTGGCTCTTGGTCGTCACACATACCATAGTTTGGGTCATATAGCCGGACTCTCACACATTGGTGCGCCAAAGCACCACACAACTGGTTAGCCCACCAGTCGTGGTTCCTTAGAGTTTAAGATCATTTTACCCTAAGGAAAAATACGACTTAGTGCACTGGTGTCTACTCACCGATCTATGCACCATATTGGTTCCGTTAGACCACAAACACTGTGTCTGGTGATGATCATGGTAATGACACACATGTTCTGTCATTCTAATAGTTTAACATGATGAGGCGATCAATTTGATTATAGCTGCAAACTAATTTAGATTATATGGGACTAATCCATTTAGTCTTTAACTCACGTGGACTACCATATAGCCATGACTCTCTGTTCTAATATAAAAACATATAAAAGTATTACATACTAACATATATGCATAACATTCAACCTTTATTAATAGATCAAAATAAAATTTTATAAGCTAAGAACACATCAATTCCAACACTTAAAATTGAAAAAATATCCAATGTGCCCTTGAAGTGTCCCAGATTCATTAGGTTGAATTATAAAGGCACCAAAAACAGGCACCTACCTGATTTTAAAAAGTCTAAATGTACCGGGTCATTTCACCATCTTTCTCACACCTTCCACCCATGGTTTCCCGCCTTCATAAAAAAATCTTGCATTTTTGTAGGAAAAGAGTTCTTTGTTGTTTACCAGTGTCCTCTCCTCTCGTTTTTTTTTTTCTCTTTTGCTCCTCTCTGTTCTAATTAGTCGTTGCCTATGTCCTCCTCCTTGTTCCGATCCACCACAGTCGCCCCTCCTTCACTCCCATGGCAACATCTACATCATTGGTCGCGCCAACTTCACTTATCCTTGTGGCTCCTCCGCTCTCACCACCACCCTCCACAATGCCACCATCCTACTTAGACTTGCCCCCTATCGGGATTGGTTCATCAATCACAAAGCCTTCTATTAATCTCAAGGAAGTAGGGGATGTTGTCGGCGTCATTGTAGAGTTGGAGATGAGGTATGCAGAGCAGCAGAAGAAGGGGGAGGGGAGGATAAAAGGGAGAGGAGGTTATGTAGGGTACCTTTATCGGGGGGGGGAGGTCTATGCCAGCACCCAATTTTGGAAAGTCTAAGTGGTTAAGGACTTGCATGGATGGAGTTTGGATAGATATATTATAAAAGCATTGTTAAAAATGATCACCACATATTGATCAAAACGCCAACAATTCTTTTAGATTTACTTTTCTAAACCTATCACATGAGGAACTTGCTCACACACACATATTTGGGTTGTTTAGACAATTTTACCCTCTAACATCAAATTTGAACCCTTCATTCCTCCATAAGTTCGTTCCTCATTGTGTGCTTGCATTCACCTTCTTCTTGTGCCAATCTTTTGTTTTCCCCCTTTCATCGTCGAAAGTCATCGGAAAGTTGGTTTTCCTCCTTGTCATCCTTGTCATGGAACTCTCATTGGAGGTTGTGGGGAAGTCATCAAGAACCCCACAACACATACCTAAATTTTTGTTGTGTAGTCCTCATTGGAGGTTGTTGAGAACTTCACCAGTTATGTTCCTCCAAATCATGGAACCCTCGTTGGAGGTCAAATAGAGCCCTGCCACTTGCTTTCCTCCTTGATGTGGTACCCTCGTCGAAGGTTGCAGAGAACCACAACACTTGCCTTCTTCCTTGTCTTATAGCCCTCACTAGAGGTCGTTAGGAATTTGCTTTCTCGTTGCTTTATTGGAGGCCACTTGGATTTACCCAATATTCTGGAGATAAATCAGCTGAGAGCCGTCAACCTGCCATTCAATATCTGGATCTCCTAGATATTTTGAGGTGAGCGCATTTTTTATATTGCTCGTATTTGATTTTGATTGGCCTCTATCCCTTGGCGTGTCACTAGGTAGCCTAGGAATTGACTAGAAGAGACCCAAAATATGCATTTGGTGGGGTTGAGGCAAAGTCGATGACATCAAAGTATGGTGAGTGCTTCATCCAAATACCACAAAAAGGTCTTTCTCATTGGGGCTTTTGGCTAACATGTCTCTGGAAGGTCGCGCCGGCATTCTTCAGGCCGAAAGGCTAGTCTTTTCTTGATCTTCTTCTTGCAACTGAATTTGGTTGTAGCCGGAGTGGGTGTCCATAAAACCAAACATTTTGTGACCTGTGGTAGCATCCACATAGCTGCATATTTAAAGTAACGAGAAGGTGTCTTTGGGTCAGACTTTGTTAAGGTCAGTGAAATCAACATAAACTTGTCATTTGCCATTCTTCTTAGGCACAATTATGGTGTTAGCAAAAAGCCCAATCAAGGTACCACACTTCCCGTATAAAACATGTTTTCATGAGTCAGCCAACTTCCACCTCGATGACATGCTTTCGTTATGAAGAAATACTTTGAGTCTTCTACTGGACCAACGAGGAGGTTGGATTGATGTTCAACTTGTGGCAAGCAAATTCAGGATCGATTCCAAACATGTCTTCGACGACCAGGCAAAAATGTCTCATCCTCTATCAAGAGGGTCCCCAAACCAATGGAAGGATGAATCCGAGCTTCAATGCAGAGAGAAAATGAAGATGAATTGAGTAACCTTAAAGAAGCATGAGCATACTTTCCTAATTAGGAGCACTCCACAAAAATACCTAGATCCCTACGTTCCTCCTTCACCTAATCTACTCAACAAGGCTATTTATAGTTAGGTATTAGTCCGCCATTGTCAGCAATTGGATGTGGGCATCTGACGGACGAGAAAAACCCACATAGGCAAGTGAAACCTGTGGCTAGTAATTGCTGAAGCCAACGCAGTCCGAACAACTATTCAGACAACTTGCCAGGAGCAGTCTGAATAGTTGTTTGGATGTCAAACTTAAAGATTCTATAGCCCCATAGAGACTGTTCGAACAACTGTTTGGATATACTCATGATCATATTGCCCAAACAAATAAGAGGAGTCTGAATGCATGTCTTACGAGTTCGAACGACTATTCTGACCCCTTTAGAACCCCGTTCGAACAACTATTCGAACTTGCCCAGAGGCCCTCCAATACTTTGAAATTTTCCAAGTGTTGGGACACCGTGGAGCCGTGACATGCAACATGTGCACAATAAAGGTATATGCACTAGGGCCCACTATGAGACTTTAGGCTTTGACAAAGTGTACAATGGCACACTTACAATAAATAAATGCACTAACATCATGCATTGCCACATAGCTAATTCAAAACCAAAACTTACTTTTGGGGCATTGCCCCCAAACCTCCACTTAGTGCCACTGCCGCCTGGACCCCCGTAAGCTCACTAGGGAGCTTGACCCTAGTGTGTGCAGTGCACAATAGGTCAAATCAAGGTCCTATAAGTAAATCATAGTAAGTTTGATAAATCTAAAATTAACGAATTAAGTTCGAATACAATGAAAACATGTAAAATCACGAACTGGAGAATACATTGAAAATCAATTTCAGAATGTGTAAATTGAAAAAAAATCAAAACTAAAAAAATACTGATACACAAGTACAAGTTAAATTGTATACCTCAACAATTATGAATAGATCGTCATAAACAATAAATATAAGTGAAACCACATATACCTTAATCTTGAATCTTCAACTTGAATGATTGACGATCTTGATATGATCGTGAGTGCTATTGCTCTGACACATGCCATGACCCAAGGACACTTTATAACTAGATTTGATCAAGAATGTTCTGAGCATACAAATTATGCCAATAGAGGTGGTGCACCATTGTGCTAACAATTATAGTCCGACAAAAGAGCTCTCCATTCATAGGGGTCGAGTCAATGGGACTTCCATTAAGTCAGGAGAACTTGCCAATCTCCTCCTCTGGCAAAGTCCGACAAAAGAGCTCTCCATTCATAGGGGCTGAGTCGATGGGCCTTCTATCAAGTCAGGGAAACTTGCCAATCTCCTCCTCTGGCAAAGTCAGAGTGGCAACGATGTCCATCTGGAAGCTTGGCTCCATTGACACAGCCTGCATGTCACGAGGGGACAAGGTTGACAGACGGGGAGAGACTCGACGAGCTCAGATGGGAATGTTTCAATAAACAGATTCACAAAGCAATTAGATAGAACACATATCGAATGTTTAAGACTTGAGAGTATTGTGCTATAGAAAAAAAAAAGGCGATAAAAAAGCAATGGTAAAATCAAGAAATGTCATTTGAGTGCGGCTATCTATAACTCACAGTTTACCAAAGGTAGCCCCCAACTTGAAAAAAAAAAACTGCCCAGCATGCTCCAACACAAAACAAGGTGTGTTGATAAGGGCAACCCATGCCATATCCGTCATTGGTCCAGCGTAGGTTGCCACCATCTCTATCGTCCCATTCTATCAGAGGCCTCATGCAACCTACCACCACTACCTCCTTCCTTCTCCTCATTCTTTTCTTCTTCCTCCTATACTTGACTATTTTAGGCTGAGTGAACTTTAGACTCATTCAATCGTACAATAGAGGAACTTCAACTTGCAATGACCGAATCACTATCAGATGGAGGAGAATGAAGAAGAGGAGGAGGAGGCAAAAGAAGCAGGGAAAGAAGGGCAAGGAGGAATACTAGACGAGGAAGGAGGAGGAGGACGATGAAGGATAAGGTGGAAGAGGAGGCGGCGGTGGTTGTGAGTTGGATGAGACTAGCAACTTTTGAAAGAAGGCAGCTTGTACAAGATTGATGGGTAGACTGTGGCCTACACGAATTCGATGATGATTGCCGGCATGCATGTGCACCGACAACAGGGAGGAATTAAGGGAGAGAAGAAAGGGTGTAGGGTGCCCTTTCAAAGGTGCTGCTCTAACAAAACCTTGGTTGCCCTTATGGTGGGGTTGCCTTGGGCAAACTATAAGTTGTGGAAAGCCGTATTGTATCATTTTCAACATTACACGATAGTTGGTGGTCATTTTGGAAAAATATTCTATTTTATAAGGTGCCTTTTATTTTGTGGGGCACATGGCCTGTTAGAATTTTTGAGGTCTACAGCTCGTAAAACCTATAGTTTAGCTATGTATGGTTGATAGTATAGGAATGCATATTGGTACGTACCTTAGTACGTGTCCTGATTACAGAACAGAGAGCCATGGCTACATGGTAATCCACTTGAGTGGGAGACTCAAGGGACTGGTCCCATGTAACCTAAATACGTTCGCAGCTCTGATTAGGGTTAGTCACCCTATCAGGATAAGCTATTGGGATGACAGAGCGTGGGTGTCTCCACCACGGTCATTACCAGGCACAGTGTCTGTGGCCGAACGAAACCAACACGGTGTATAAATCGGTGAGCAGACACCGGTGCACTAAACCGTGTTTCTACTTAGGGTAAAATGGTCCTAAACCCTGAGGAGCCATGTCTGGTGGACTAACCAGTTGTGTGGTGCTTTGGCGCACCAATGTGTGAGGATCCGGATGCAGTGATCCAAAGCCACGGTGTATTGGGTTACCCGGCTGGCGTTGCATTAGCATGTCACTCCTGCAGGCTATCCACACCCCTAATGGGAGGTGCGTTCCTTGGTCTGACCTACGTCGTATTAAACCCTGGCCAGGTGGTCATCAGTTGGACTGGTGACGGATCCGGTTGCTCGAAAGAGTAATCGGAGATACGATGTATGTGGTCAACTTGGAAGGAACCGAGTCATATGAGCACTCGAGTCTGACGGTATTCTCCACCGCTCGAGTTGCATCATGGCACCAGTGGAGGGACAGCGGGTTTACCATACTAAGCGGAGAGCAGGGGTATGAGGGAGAACATAGTAAGTCCGGGGGAATTGGAGTGCAGCCTGCGTCGCACTCTGGGTGGCTACGCAGGTTAACTCGGACTCAGAGGATCGATGGTACACTCGGGTAGTGTGTCGATCGAGTCTGAGTTGGAAGCCATGAACCCTGGTCCCTGAAGGTTCCACCTTATCGACATTATGTACGGTTCTTATACCATCTCGTCGAAACACAGAACGTAGTTAGAGGAAGCGAGAAGTTCAAGCCTACGCTCCGTGAGTGCTTCGCACTAGTGCATGGTAGATGCGTAGATACATGTGTGCACTAAGGGGAAACCCTAGGTTAGTGCAGAGACGCATGTAGCAATTCCTTGTCATAAGTGGACTTTGCCACATGGGTGCGATGCACCTGGATATGTTGCGAGTTGACTAGTTGACTTCACTAGGGGCACCCTACGGGAACCTCAGAGAATAGTGAAATCACTGGTGCACTTCACTTATGTGTGCCTTGCAAAGTCTCGTACACGAGGAACGGCCAACTAGTAACATAAGGGCGTTTTGGTCATACTATGCGCCACTATGCACTAAGGGGGCCGGCCCTGAGTGTTGAGAGATTGGTCAAGGCCGGCCCTATTAGTTTCAGGAGGTTGTTGCCTCCGATGAAAGGGTCGGTCAAGAGGCGCAGAAAACGGGCTGATTTTGACCGTTTTTGAAAACAAGGAAAAGATAGAGATAAAAGAAGAGATATATAGGGAGAGGTTTGAATCAGTCAACCCTATCCGCTAGGCTTATCCATAAGGATAAGGCCGGCCCTATATAAGGCATAGGGAGAGAGGGGGGGACGAAATTAATGAGCCATGCAAGCCCTAGGGCCGACCCAAGCCATGGGGGAAACCCTAGCCACCCCCTCTTCTCTCTTCGCATCTCCTCTCTCGTCTCTCTCTCCCTCGCTTGTGCCATTGGATGGCGACTCGTCTTCCTCACGTGGTGTTTTGTAGAAGGAGAAGGCTCATCGTATGGAGGCACTCAGAGATCCATCGACGAGGTGCCGTGCATCGTGTGAGATCGGGTGAACTAGAAGGCGTCTCCCGCAACCTTTTGCTGTCCAGAATCTGTATAGAAAATATGCGTTGTTTCTGTGATTTCGGGATCTACAGAAGTCCAAACAAAGTGAAACTTGTTGCAAAAGTTGCGTCTCGAAGTTGGCTACGTGCAGTCCAAATTTTAGCCTAATCGGAGTTCGGAGCAGAAAGTTATGGCCATCGCACCGAAGCTATGTCGAGCAGATCCGTAGCCCGTCTCCATCAACAAAGAAGAAATTTGTCGCGGTGAAAGATTCCGCACGCAGGTATGATCTCTAACAAGTAGATCTAACATAATTAGAACATGCATACATGCTAGATTATTCTTTTGCGTTAGATTGTCGTTAGGGGTTCGCGTAGTTGCCATGCTAGTTTCATACACGCATATGTAGATCGTTTCGATGAAAATCTTGATATGTAACGCACACCGCCTACGGTCCTCGGACCTTCGCTTTGCTTCCGCTGCGGGCCTCTGCCATGGATTTATTTCCAACAATTGGTATCAGAGCACGCTAGTGGTGTGCGTTTCATGTATTTTTATGAAACCGTCATATGCGCGCATGAATAGTATGTGCCACCATCGGGGTTCTACGAGTAGATCATGCATAGTATATTTTGTATGTTCTATGAATCGTTCTTGCAGGGCGCCACTTCTAAAATTATTCTGGATATGTGATTGCTTGCTACCGGGGGTCGGACCCCGTGTTAGCGATTTTGTCTGGATGTTTTTTCTTCTGTGTGTGGATAGATTTTAGAGCCATAGTCGGGCAAGAGGTGAAGATTTACCACCCTTGATTCCCAGGCTTTTTGCTAGGTTTGTTTTCCTTTTCGTTCTAGGAAATTATGTACGAGCGAGCACTTGCTCGAAGCGTACTAGAGCTTTTTCAGTTACAGATTGAAGAGGAGGATTTGCTGTGGAGATCCACCACCGGAAGGACGAGCGGAACCTTGGAGGACGATGGTGATCCGGTGAAGCGTACACGATGACGGCAAAGGGCAGAAAGTGTCAGGAGATTGTATACAGAGGCTTGCACCGGATCGAGGAGCCTTGCGAAGGAGACAGAGAGCCTGCGCTGTGCCAGTCAGGTTCAGGGGTCGGACCCTGAACTTGATTCAGTTGTGTGCTTGTTTCTTTCAGTAGTTCTTTATATTTCTGTAGAGAACCCCGATGCGATAATTTAATTATCTGTGTTAGAGGGATGCCCTTTCCCCTCGGGTCCTAGCGACCTCATTAGGATAGGATTCCACTAGTGACGCCTATTATTTAATTGACCCTTGATGATAGCATGAATTCCTTACATTTGGTTATGCCCCCATTAGGTCAACACCCGATTAGTCGGGTGTGCCTATTTGGCAAGCATCGAAACCTAGAATGAGTTGGAATTCTACTATGACATCATTCGTCAAATTTATAAGCAAGGCGCCATGGTAGTGGAAGACCTTTCCTGTCAGTCTGACCTTAGGCTAGGCTCTAGAGCATTAGCGTGATAGCTAGGTTTGCGGAGCATCGATGTTCTTGGGATATGTAATGTGACCCTTGAGTGGAGAAATCTACTCGAGGCAGGGACTATGATATTTCGAGATCGATTAATGCTTCACGAAAGGCTTGAAACGCTAGTGGGAGCACGGTATGACCAGGGTCTAGTGTATAGGTTGTCGTGACCTTAGAGTACACTCATACTTGCATTAAATAACCCTCAACTATAATAAGGGATGTGTAAGAGGACTCGTCGAGATCCTCTGGCCTCCACAACCAACTGCTCTGTGTCTGGGTGGAAGGGCATAGCTCGACACCCCCTAGGGTGAGGGTTATGTTTTTCTATGCTAGATAACTTAGCGGTCTCCTTCAGGATATGGCAGTTACAGGGCCAGGAGAGAAGGGCTTTTTATCCCACCCTAGTGGGGGCCGCATGAACTCCCGTGCCGTAATTGCTTAGGCTTGTGGGTAAGCATCCGAAGTGGACGTGAGGCATCTGTTGCTTGCACAATGGGGATCACGTGGCACTGGCCAAAAGATAACCATGGTCCATCAAAGCCCTTAGTTGGCAGATTTGGACTGGGTCAAGGAAAGACCCATGTAAGCGGATTGACGCTGCATGATGCCCCCTAGGGCAGGTGTAGTCGATTCCGAGATCTTATATACATGGTTAATTAATCCATAGATGTGTCTTCGCTGTGAGGGTAGCGCTGATATTTGGATATAATTAGCTTATTTTAAAAAAACCATAAAATAAGTTATTTTGCATTCGTTTTCATTCAACCATATAGTCCCCCTATCCGCTATCCCATAAAAGAACCAGTTATCGGGTCTCTAACTACGTAGAGCCAAAGCACTTTCTTTAGCTTATGCATAGGGTAGTAAAAACGTACATTGGTTTCCAATCTAAATATCCCTGTACTAGACCTAATGGGTCCAGATATTACTAGGGCACTAACTAGGGCATATGACGACTAGCAAGAGTCTAAGGAGATGTGCAAGTGCTATATTATAGCAGACTTGCGGACAACTCTTTAGAAGCGAGTCAGAGATATGCCGGGTCTTCTCTAATAAAGTTTTACTTACATAAGATGTCTGGAAGGCGAAGTCAGTCGACTCATCGCTTTTCCACTAAGATACTTGTCGGTACCGAGATGTCTGAGGGTATGCTTGTTCGGGAACACATCTTTGAGTTCCAGATCGAACTAGATTCCAAAGACATAGTACCGGATGACGAGATGGTGAAAGACGTCTGTCTTGCATCCTTGTCTGGAACCTTCGAAGGCGTTATCAGAGACTTTAGCTTTAACAAGTTAGAGATGATAAACACAGAACTTCTAAGAAGATTTCCAAGAGACAAAGGATGGGATCAAGATTAAAGGCAAAGCCTTTAGTACTTAACCTAGGCCTTCTTTAGAAGAATCAAAGGGAGTAACTTATAAGCGATCAAAAACTATTCTAGTGCAGAAACTGGTGTGGACTCCTAAGTATGGTAACGCTAAGGACGGAAGTGTTTCCGCTTTGGCGAGTGTAGGGGGTATTTGAAGATTGAGTATGGCCTCAGGATGTTAGGAGTTGAGTCGCGCTATCTAGTAGCAGTTCTTATGCTTCTTAGAATGTAGACTTCGGGTCTACAGAGATTCAAGGAAAACAAAAGGCTACTTTATAGTGACATAATCCTAACATAGGTACTGATGCCATAAGCCGCTACGGAAGCTGTTAGGTATGATTGTCTTAGTTTTCCGAAATACGGATTTTGTTTTTAGAGATGTAGTTCTGTTTCCTTCTTGGTAAATGAAGTTTTTAGTTTTAGACAGCACCGTGAGTGTGTATCTTAAACTGAATAGATAGCTTCATAATTAGAGGAATAGATCAGAAAAATCTCTTTATATTTAATCCTAATTCGGAAATAGATTTCATGACAGCTGCAGCGTCTAATTGAAATTCATCTAAATCCTTTGGAGAAGCTATCCCATTTGTGACCCCTCTGATTTAGATATTCTGCCTTAGATAAATTCAAAGGTAAAAGAAGGCCGAGTTTTTATTCACAGATTCATCGGAGATCCTTCTAACCTATGAGTGTTATCTGGAAGGCAGAATAACTAAAAGGGCCACTAAGGTATTGGTGTTAGTTAATTTTGACGTCTATGGTTCCAAGAGCGTCTAGACGATAGAAGACTCTTCGATTTAATCGAAGAAATAAGTCACTATTGGACGAGTTCCATAGGATCCTGAGGGAGCATGGGATTATCTCCCAGTTAAATGCTCTAAGGATGACACGTCAGAATGAAGTCTCCGAGAGAAAGAATCGGACTCTGTTTGACATGGTCCGTAATATGATGAATATCACCAAATGTACTACCCACCTTTTGGTGGGGTTGTACCTTAAAACAATAGCTTATATTTGAAACTATCTCTCATCTAGATCAGTGCCTCAGACCTATAAAGAGCTATGGTCTAAGCGAAAGCTGACACTATAGAGTCTTGAGATATAGGGTTGTCCTGTACTTGTGCAAAAGGACAAGAGGGATGAGATGGAGATGTAGTTTCAGGTATATCTGTTTATAGGTTACCCTTAGGAGGCATAAGGTGGACTGTTTTATGATCTTAAGGTTTGGAAGGTAATCGTTCCTATGAACACCATCTACCTAGATCAAGATTATATTATAAGACCATAAGTTTATCAGTAAGGTAGTTCTGGGTGAACTACTGGGTACTGGTAGAGAGTGCGCATCTGAAAACGTAGTGGGAGTAGATGATACAAGAAACTAGTATACCAGACACTGTAGAAACAATTCACTTTTGTACCACCACCACTTCGTCGTTGTGGGACCATCAGAGCTCCTGAAAGATACTATGGAGAAACTTCGATAGTTAATCCAGAGTTTCAGGAGGATGATCCTTAGAGCTATGAAGAAGTAGTGGGAGCCTCCTTTGTACCACCACCACCTCGTCGTTATGGGACCATCAGAGCTCCTGAAAGATACTATGGAGAAACTTTGAAAGTTAATCTAGAGTTTCAGAATGATGATCCCTAGAGCTACGAAGAAGTAGTGGGAGCTTCTGACAGCTCTGACTGACAAAAGACCATAAAGGCAAGCTTGCATCAATATCCCTTGGAACAGTCTTGACACTTATAGCACTATCACCCTTCGAGGTGTAGGAGGTGTATAAGAAGAGCACCCGATTAAGACTTAAGTAGCTAGATTAGTTGCCAAAGGAGAAGGGATTGACTATGTCAAAACCATCTCACTGGTAGCTATGCCTAAGTCTATTTCGGATCCTCTTAATCCATCGCAGCCCATTATAGTTGGGAGATCTGGTTGATGGATGTCAAGACAGTTATTCCCTAACAGGAATTTGGAAAGGACATATAGATGAGTAGCCCCAGGCTTTGTGTCAGTAGGTTAGGAAGATATGGAATGCAAGTTGCAACGGTCCATTTATGGACTGATGCAAGCATCCAAGTTGGAATATCTATTTTGATCAAGGGAATCCGCTCATACGGATTTGATCAGAATGAGGATAAACCAAGATGGTACAGGAAAGGTGAAATAGCTACAAGGGTATATTTAGTACTTTACGTTAACGATATTCTACTGATTGAAAATGACGTAGGAATATTGTTTACGGTAAAGGTTTATAGTCATCACAATTCGATGTGAAAGACCCTAGTGAGGCGAGTTATGCTTTGGGAATCAAGGTAACTCGAGATAACCAGAGCAAGATTCTCTTGCTGTCACAGGCAACGCATGAAGATAAGATTCTAGCCAGATTCGGTTTACGAGGCTAGATATCTATTGCGCAGCAGGAAGATGGGTCAGTTTCAGTCGAACCCGGGTCCAGATCTCTGGACCGATATGAAGGGTATACTCAGAAATCCTCATTAAGTAAGGATTGTGAGTTAGCTTGCACTTCACAGGTCCTGATATCAATTGGACACACAGGATCTGACTTTGGTGTCAGATGTGTGTTCCAGAGAATCGATTTCAGGGATTATTTTTATCTTGGGATTAGAAGTGGTAGTTGGTAGAGTGTGAAGCAAGAGTGCATCACAGACTCTACCATAGAGGCTTAGCACGTTGTTGCGTGCGAGGTAGTATATCAGGTGGTAAGGCTTAGGAAGTTCTTAGAGAACTTGGGATGCGTACCAGATGCTCAGTTATCTGTTGTTGCAAACAGAAGAGCGGTAAGCAAGGTCCAAGGAGACTAGGCACCGCCATGAGGGGAAACCCATCAAGTACAAACTCCACTTGATCTGACAGTTATAGGAGGAAATGCAAGTAGCGGTACTGAGGTGGAATCTAAAGACAATGTTGCCAATTCCTTTAGGGAATTCCTGCAAAGGCTTTTGGGCAGCATGTAGAAGCTACAGAGCTCAACACCGTTATTCCTCGTTAGACCTAGTGGGAGATTGTTAGAATTGGTGAGGTCTACAGCTCGTAAAACCTATAGTTTAGCTATGTATGGTTGATAGTATAGGAATGCATATTGGTACGTACCTTAGTACGTGTCCTGATTACAGAACAGAGAGCCATGGCTACATGGTAATCCACTTGAGTGGGAGACTCAAGGGACTGGTCCCATGTAACCTAAATACGTTCGCAGCTCTGATTAGGGTTGGTCGCCCTATCAGGATAAGCTGTTGGGATGACAAAGCGTGGGTGTCTCCACCACGGTCATTACCAGGCATAGTATCTATGGCCGAACGGAACCAACACGGTGCACAAATCGGTGAGCAGACACCGGTGCACTAAACCGTGTTTCTGCTTAGGGTAAAACGGTCCTAAACCCTGAGGAGCCATGTCTAGTGGACTAACCAGTTGTGTGGTGCTTTGGCGCACCAATGTGTGAGGATCCGGATGCAGTGATCCAAAACCACGGTGTACTGGGTTACCCAGCTAGCGTTGCATTAGCATGTCACTCCTGCAGGCTATCCACACCCCTAATGGGAGGTGCGTTCCTTGGTCTGACCTACGTCGTATTAAACCCTGGCCAGGTGGTCATCAGTTGGACTGGTGACGGATCCGGTTGCTCGAAAGAGTAATCGGAGATACGATGTATGTGGTCAACTTGGAAGGAACCGAGTCATATGAGCACTCGAGTCTGACGGTATTCTCTACCGCTCGAGTTGCATCATGGCACCAGTGGAGGGACAACGGGTTTACCATACTAAGCGGAGAGCAGGGGTATGAGGGAGAACATAGTAAGTCCGGGGGAATTGGAGTGCAGCCTGTGTCGCACTCTGGGTGGCTACGCAGGTTAACTCGGACTCAGAGGATCGATGGTACACTCGGGTAGTGTGTCGATCGAGTCTGAGTTGGAAGCCATGAACCCTGGTCCCTGAAGGTTCCACCTTATCGACATTATGTACGGTTCTTATACCATCTCGTCGAAACACAGAACGTAGTTAGAGGAAGTGAGAAGTCCAAGCCTACGCTCCGTGAGTGCTTCGCACTAGTGCACGGTAGATGCGTAGCTATATGTGTGCACTAAGGAGAAACCCTAGGTTAGTGCAGAGACGCATGTAGCAATTCCTTATCATAAGTGGACTTTGCCACATGGGTGCGATGCACCGGGATATGTTGCGAGTTGACTAGTTGACTTCACTAGGGGTACCCTACGGGAACCTCAGAGAATAGTGAAATCACTGGTGCACTTCACTTATGTGTGCCTTGCAAAGTCTCGTACACGAGGAACGGCCAACTAGTAATATAAGGGCGTTTTGGTCATACTATGCGCCACTATGCACTAAGGGGGCCGACCCTGAGTGTTGAGAGACTGGTCAAGGCCGGCCCTATTAGTTTCAGGAGGCTGTTGCCTCCGATGAAAGGGTCGGTCAAGAGGTGCAGAAAACGGGCTGATTTTGACCGTTTTCGAAAATAAGGAAAAGATAGAGATAAAAGAAGAGATATATAGGGAGAGGTTTGAATCAGTCAATCCTATCCGCTAGGCTTATCCGTAAGGATAAGGCCGGCCCTATATAAGGCATAGGGAGAGAGGGGGGGACGAAATTAATGAGCCATGCAAGCCCTAGGGCCGGCCCAAGCCATGGGGGAAACCCTAGCCACCCCCTCTCCTCTCTTCGCATCTCCTCTCTCGTCTCTCTCTCCCTCGCTTGCGCCATTGGATGGCGACTCGTCTTCCTCACGTGGTGTTTCGTAGAAGGAGAAGGCTCGTCGTATGGAGGCACTCAGAGATCCATCGACGAGGTGCCGTGCATCGTGTGAGATCGGGTGAACTAGAAGACGTCTCCCGCAACCTTTTGCTGTCCAGAATCTGCACAGAAAATCAGCGTTGTTTTTGTGATTCCGGGAGCTACAGAAGTCCAAACAACGTGAATCTTGTTGTAAAAGTTGCGTCTCGAACTTGGCTACCTGCAGTCCAAATTTCAGCCCAATCGGAGTTCGGAGCAGAAAGTTATGGCCGTCGTACCAAAGCTATGTCGAGCAGATCCGTAGCCCGTCTCCATCAACAAAGAAGAAATTTATCACGGTGAAAGATTCCGCACGCAGGTATGATCTCTAACAAGTAGATCTAACATAATTAGAACATGCATATATGCTAGATTGTTCTTTTGCGTTAGATCGTCGTTAGGGGTTCGCGTAGTTGCCATGCTAGTTTCATACACGCATATGTAGATCGTTTCGATGAAAATTTTGATATGTAACGCACACCGCCTACGGTCCTCGGACCTTCACTTTGCTTCCGCTGCGGGCCTCTGCCATGGATTTATTTCCAACATGGCCTGATACAAAGAGTCTGCCAACTAGGCACCACATCAACCACCATAGACACGCCAAGGAGTCACGAAGATTGGACATCACACAGGGGACATGGCATGCATACAGCATGTGCTATGGAATTGTCATGAAATGTGTAACTTCATTGTCCATGCATGGATACATTTCCTCCTTGTCCTTGGCCAGAGGGGACAGAGAGAAATGCCTTACCAACTGTGCTATTAGTGATCAAACACAAGATATGACCTAGGGCTGCAACTTGGGTTAGGCTAATCCGAACCCAACGTGATCCAATCCGAATTTTGATAGGGTTGCATTGGACTTTTTTATGTTTCGGTTGAGTTAGGTTGAAAATATCAACCCGATATCGGGTTGGGTTTGGGTTAGGGTTGAGACCTTGGGTTCAAACCGACCCAACCCAAACCCCGAGTTTATATTATTTATTAAAAGATTTTATATTATATGTAATCATTTGGTTGGATCCACTCCACATGTGTGCATCCCAGTCCGGGCTCCCATGTGTGATTGCATACCGAGGGTGATGCATGAGAATACAAAAGAAGATACTACGTATATTTATCAGCCATTGGATGGCATAAATCAGACCCTTATATTAAAGGGTAAAATCATTTACTTTTCGTACAGCCCTACTATCATTTCATCTCATCTCATCTCATCGCATCACCTTGTTAACTCTTATTACCATGCTACCATTTTCATTGTTGTGTTCAAAGATCAACAACTTCTTCCAAATCCTTTTCATATTTGTTTTGATTCTTGTTGTTACATCCATGTGGACCATGTGAAGCATCCATTTTATTCAAGAAATCTTTTCTTTTTTATCACCTATTCTCAATAGTAAATATTGGTTTTTATTCTTTTGTGTCTATTGATTGTTTTTTCTTCTTTTAATCCACTTTTGGATGGAGTGAAAATATGTATGGTGGGGCACTCGTATGGAGATGAGTGCAATATAATTTTTTATTCTTCCAAACACGCTAAACACCACTGATTGCTATTTGAATTGAATCCTGTCAAGATAGAGCCCAACTTCATGTTGAACTTCCAAATGCCTTTGGAGCTGTATCACATTGGGTAACATTAACTTACATAATTAAATTATATCATTTTTTGTATAGTGGTTTTTTTTAGGACCCAACCCGGACGAGGTTCGGGTTGATCGGGTTGGGTTAGGATTTAGATTGTTAGGTTGGGTTAGGCTTAAGATTGAGTTATCTCAACCCGAGGTTGGGTTGGGTTAGAGTTGATATTTTGTAACTCAGGGTTGGGTTTGGGTCGATCCCTAACCTGGCCCAACCTGCTCGAGTTGCAACCCTAGTATGGTCAAGTGTGGCTTCATTCTAAGGAATTTATCGAGGTCAGATGTGTGCTGTGTATCCTTCTCACTCTAGTTCTGCTGTCAATGAAAAAAAAAATAGTTTTATTTTGCGATTTACATGTTTTCCTTCAACATTTTAATGGTCAATCCCTATAGATTGAGGGAGACTCTCAGCTTGTTCTCCACATGTTTGCCGACAGGTTGTGCACCGACCCTTTGATTCACGAATGTCCTATGATTTTGCACAATTGGCTGCTATGATACTAATTGTTGCACACACAACCCATCAATCCACGAAGTCTAACCGGAGGAACCGTGCTTAGAATCGAGGATTGGAGCCTTGCGGAGATCACACCTAAACACAGACAGAATGGATTTGATGCACCCACACAATAGTACGAACAATAAAGATCGATACCAACAATCAAGGATATGGATTATCACTCATCAAGAGATTATAACCAAGTAGTGGTTCACTGTTTGTCAGAACCCTAGAACCTTCTCTTGATGTTTCCCTCTCAAAACACCAAATGCATACAAAGTAGAGATCAATTACACAGTTAGAGAGATACAGAGATATACCAGAGGATTCTAGGGGATGAAATCTCTGAAGTAAAAGTCAAGGTAGACGCACCGAGGAGCCAAGTGATGAAATGGAGAAAGCCCAAAGTGAGATCCAGAGAGAAACCTCTCATATCTTCTTCTCTTCTTCCTTCTTCTTTCTTCCTCTTCTTCCTTTCTTCTGCTTCACTTTCTCTCTCCCCCTTCCTTCTCTTCTCTTTCACGGCCACAATGAAACCCTAGATCATATTCTCTTCTTCCTCTGTCTTTCCGTCTTCTCTCGTAAATGACTAAAACTCCTCATCCTCTCAAGGCCGCACATCCCTTCTTTATATTGTGATACCACAATCACCAATAGAAGATGATTCATATGACAATAGCAGTCCTAATGTATAGTCATGACCTAGTATTCATCCAGGTTTACATGAGATATACATGGCTTTCCAAACCTATATAGGGCTCAATCTGGTGAGCCTGATTACACAGCTAGCCCCCCGAAGTGCCCGAGCAAAATTTCTGGGCGGCTAGACTAAGTTCCAACATGGCCTGACTACTGTCTCAATACTCGAGGCGCCTATGCAAAATGTGGGGCTCTTAGGCGAAATTGGTTGTACAGAAGCATCGAGCAATACGAGTGGCACCTGGGCGAATCTATTGGGTGCCCAGGTAAATCTCTTGTAGGTTATGCCCTTTGGATAAGGCTTTTACAAGCCAATTTCCAACAATTGTCTACCCTGACTTTCACTCACTGGTCCCATGTTTATAGGGAAGACAATGGAGCCACGCATTGTCTTGCAAAACTTGGGTGTACTATAAAACATGGGATTACTTGCCTCTTTGATTCCCTCGTCAAGTGGTGGTGATTGCGCTGCAAGAAATGGGGCTATGCGTGTATTCTCGCTTGATTATTGATCCTGGATGACTTCCTACTTTCTTTGATCCTCATTTGTTCCTTTTATTCACTCTTATATGATGTAGTTCTTTGTAGTTTGTACAAAAGGAGGGGGGGGGGGGGGGGGGTAATTAGGTGTAGGTCCAGTAGAATAGTATGTACTTATATCAAGTCCAGCAAAAAGTTTTGGTTTACATCTAGTCCATAGAATTGATTTAGTTTAAGAGGTGATCCTTAAACTACATCATAGTTTAAGTGGTGGTGATTGCACTGCAAGAAATGGGGCTATGCGTGTATTCTCGCCTGATTACTGATCCTAGATGACTTCCTACTTTCTTTGATTCTCATTTGTTCCTTTTATTCACTCTTCTATGATGTAGTTCTTTGTAGTTTGTACAAAAGGAGAGGGGGGGGGGGGGGGGGGGTAATTAGGTGTAGGTCCAGTAGAATAGTATGTACTTACATCAAGTCCAGCAAAAAGTTTTGGTTTACATCTAGTCCATAGAATTGATTTAGTTTAAGAGGTGATCCTGGACACATAAGAGATTCTTTGAACCATTTTTGATGTTATTATTTTGAAAATGCCAAATCTACCCTTGAGAACCTCTTCCACGTGAACTCAATGTAGTATTAGGTTAGGGTTAGGGTTCACTAATATGGGTATAGAATTAGGGCTGGATTTCGGGTTAGGTTTAGTGTTAGTGTTCACAATTTAGGCTATATAATTAGGTTTAGGGTTTGTTTAAAGTTTCACAACAAGACAAAAACGTTTCGGATCTGAAATGTTTTTGTCGTGTTGTGAACCTATTTAACTAGATGGTTAATGAAAGGTCATATGAGTCATTTTACTAGCCGTTGAACCTATTGCAACAAAACTTTAAACCTTGAATCCCAATTAATTGGAAAGTTTTATCAGACCTACACTTAACTAAATGCTATTAAATGGACCTAATACAAACTGCCCCCCCCCCCCCCCCCCCCCCCCAAAAAAAAAATAATAATAATAATAATAATAATAAAAATAAAAAGTTTGCTATTAGTTGGAGATTATAAATTTGTTTACATGGAATGATGTGGCATCCAATCATAGCGTCCTTTTGCCTTCGCTCCCAGCTGAGTTTGATTTATTGTCGGGGGTGGGTGAAATGGACGAGTGTGATCGCGACATGCCGTGAATAAATGGGCAAGATATTTGGGGTAAATAGTATTTTCCATTTATATTGGGCCGAACTTTACCAATTACCCCCATTAAATGTTGGCCTTTTCCTAGGCTCGAGAGCCCAATTTGCTAAATCATACTTTTTTTTTTTGGGTTAATTAGTCATAAATCCCTCCACAGGTCTTATTTAAGCTAAATAATAGAAGTTGTTATAATGTTAGCTACAATTGCTTCCGAAGGACACGTTTGTACAACAAGTCCTTAATTGAAAATGCTGACATTTTTTTTACCTTTTAAATTACAAAATTGTCCCTCCAACAAGAGTATTCATTCGTTTTTAGTAAAAGTATCCATTCGTCTTTGGCATGAGTATCCATTCACCGATTAATACTATACATGTAGCGAATGCTACAACGATTTCACTGTAGTTAATACAACGAAAATACTGCAGCAAGAGTATACATTTGTATCCAGAAAAGAGTATCAATTCGTCATCAATAAGAGTATCTATTCACCAGGTGACACTGTGCATGTTGCGTTTGCTATAGTGATTTCACTGTAGCAACAAATATCTATTTATTTTCAGAAAGAGTATTCATTCGGCTAATTGATACTCTTGCTACATTGAAATCACTATAGCAACAAACAATTCCTTATATTGATACTCTCACCAAATCGAATTGATACTCTTGCTACAGTGATTTCACTATAACAGCTATAGTGAAATCACTGTAGCAGCTATAGTGAAATCACTATAGCAACCACTACATGCGCAGTCTAAATCAGCGAATGGACACTCTTTCTGTAGCATGTGAGGGGGTAAATAAGGATGTGGGACTTGTTGTAGCACACAATGTTCAGGAGGTACTTGTGCAATATTGAAACATTGCCTGTCCTATAGCTAATATAGCATGTAAAAAGGACTTAAAGGCTAAGTCTCCTTTTTTTTTTGTTTAAACAAATCACACTATTGCTAATAGGGGTGGCAATCCTTGACCCGACCCGAAGTTAGCGTTTTTGGGTTTGGCCTAAACCGGTTTGGATCATAAACGGGTTAACCTGACTGACCCGTTTATTAAACGGGTCGGGTTTGGGTTTGTACTTATAACCCGACTTGACTCGTTTACCAAATGGGTCGTGTCAACCCGACCCAACCTGATCAAACCCGCTCCAACCTGACCCAACACGATCAAACCCGACCAACTCGATCAAACCTGACCGGTTTATATGGTTATGTTGATCCAACCCGACCCGACCCATTTATTAAAACGGGTTAAACAGGTATTGTCAACCCGTTTATTAGGCAGGTCGGTTTGGGTTTAAGTTTTTAACCGGTTTATTAAACGGGTCGGGTTCGGGTTGGATGTTTCGCCCTTGTACCTATGTCTCACCCGACCCGACCCGACCCGACCCGACCCATTGCCACCCCTAATTGTTATGTGCATCTCTGCTCAGAAGTATCAGCGATTTGCTCTCTCTCCTTAAAGCAAGGCCGATAGAATATATCTGCCAAATCCAGTGTTCACACACGGTCAGCTATATGTCGCATTATCTCGCGTAATGTCAAGATCTGGACTTAAAATTTTAAGTCTCGATAAGCAAGGGAAATCAATATCATACACGCGAAATGTCGTTTATAAAGAAGTTTTCAACGACATCCAAAATTCCCACTGTATTGTTTTCTCTTAAGGTAAATTTTAAATTCAAGAAAAATTCAAATATAATTATATGTTATTTGACTTTGTAATATTTGTTCTAATATTTCTTCTAATATTTCATAGGTTGAGATACGTTGGATGCTAGATGTCAAATAATTACATTTGAGCATATCTCTTATAGTCAAAATATGGGAAATGCTTCAATTTGGTATGACATTCCGCTCATGGTCACATCTCCAATATTTTCGCAAACAATGAACTGGAGGTCACATGTTCTATGCACATTTATCACGCGTCAGGTATTATTCTTTTACATAAATATAGATAATTTCTGTATTTAACTTTCTATTTAAGTGTAAATTTGAGAATAAATATTACTGTTGTAGGTGAAGATTATGTTTATGGAAGAATATAAAATAGATCGTGAACATTTCGAGAATAGGTTAGTATAAATTTTCATTGACATAATCATTAAAAATATAAATTTATGATTTGGTTAACAAATTTTGTAACAATTGAAAATATAGTTGGCAATACCAAGGAGGTAATTCAACTCAAGTCGAGCAAAAAAAATTACGATATCTATACAAGAATGCTAACAGGTATATTTTTATATTTTCACTTACAGTCAATAATTATTATTAGATTGTAGATATCGATCTTTTTATTTCTTAAGTGAAATATTATTCATAATTTTCATAAGTCATTATATTTCTTTCTTTATTAATCTTTGACAGAATGAGTACGTTGCAATATTATCCATTTAGACTTCTAAGAATGAAAGGAGATGGATATAAAGTTGAGGGACGAATCGTAAGGATGCTCGATGTCCATAGAAAGCAACATGGTTCTTTCACTGGCCATATCTGGCGAATGGTACTCTTAGACATAGAGGTAATTTTATATTATAGAATGCATTTATCTAAATTTAAATTTATATAAAAAAATTGTCTCTATATTTTAAAACAGGGTTTTGAGATGGAAGCACGGATTTTAAATGATGATGTCATTTATTTTAAGGATCGACTTAAAGAAGGAAGAATTTATTCCATGTCAAATGTTCGAGTCCAAAAATCAGATGATCAATATCGGATTGTTGATAATGAATTTCATTTTATTGTGACTAAGAAAACAATTATTAGAGAGTCTACTTCAAGACTGTTAGAGATTCCAAGATACAAATATAATTTTGTATCTTTAGGTGGTATCAAGCACCGGGATGGTATACCTGCTAATTTAATCGGTATGTATAACTTTATTAGAATAAAAATGATTTACTATATATTTATTGTCTAATATGAATTAATTTTTAAATAATTATCAGATATACTTGGATTTGTGATTGGTATTGGTCCTGTGCAAGAAATAAAAAGGCAAGCATATCAAGATTCCAATGATAACATCAAGCAAGATATTGTAGTTTTTGATCAGAGGTAAGTTTTTATTTTATTTTTTATTTTTTTGAACAAGTATCTATTTAATTAATAATAGAATTTTTACATACAGTTGCACTCCTATCACAATGACATTGTGGGGTCGACACGTGAAGGAGATTGGTCAAAAGTTAGAAAGTATTATTGATGAGAAACCAATAATTTTAGGTTGTGCCATTCAAATAACAAAATATCGAGGTAAGTTCGCTATTATGATCTTAAACTAAAATTTCTAATCTTTTATTTATTTGAAATTAATATGCATTTCTATTGTAGGAACAGGGTTATCAACAATGGCATACTCTAAAATATTTATCAACCGATTAATCAGAGAAACACGTGACCTTCAAGCATGGTAATTACTAAATCTATACTTTTATATTTTGTCATAGTATCTAATCTTGAGTTTCTCTTATAGGTTAACAGGAGATAAATACGCACAATTTCGGATGCAAAAATATCAAAACTATGGGATGTCATCCGACGTATTATCTAGAGCTACGTGTATTTTGCCAAAAGAAATTTACGATATACCACAAGAATTTGCAACGGTAATTATATTTGTTGTAATTAAAATTATATTTATAATGATCATACTAATTTATTGGCTCTTTAGTCATTGTATTTCAGGATGAATGTCACACTTTATGACATAGATTTTAACAAAGGACTATGGTATACTGCATGCCATAAGTGCAATTCAAAGATTGAGACATTTGAAAATCATAACTTCTGCAATCGTTGTAGGTTAAGAAATCCAAGTTTCTCACAAAGGTTAAATATTAATTTTCTTTAACAGTAATATTAATTTTAAATATTAATAATTCCTATATTAACTAAATGTTTTTTATAGATATGCGATACATGTTATAGCTGGTGATATATGGGCAACTCCAAAAATTTTACTATTTGGGAAGGCGGCAGAGACAGTTATTGAAAAATCAATACAACAAATTAAAGAAATATTAACACAGGTAATCGTTTATACTATTTAATTATCATGTAAGATTTAGATCGATATTGATTTGTTTAACTTTATGATTTTGCTCAAGAAAATATTCAGGACCATGTGCATTCTAGAATCTACGATCGATATATTTTTGTGATTGAAAAACCAATCACATTAATAAATGATCCAGAAATACACGAATTTGTGGTTTATACTGCTTTTCCTATCAAAGAAAATGATAAAGTATTCAGATCCATTGAGATGGATTACATGTTGAAGAAAAAAAACAAAAGGTTGGTATTTATTTAAATATTTTTTACTAATTAACCTTAAAACTTGGTTTTGTATAATTTATTTAACAACTTAAATGTTTTTTTGTAGAGCACGGAGTCACGATGATGCATAGTGATGATCTATACACGGAGTCATGATGATGCATGAATGGAGTCATGATGAATTATAATGATGATGCAAGCAAAAAATGATTTATTTTTGTTCAAGTATTAGTACAATAATAACTTAGTTTTTATCAGTTTAACTTTGTGCATGAACATTAAGTCGATGTCCGAATGGTTGATAAGTATTTTACCATATGTGTTGCATTGTCCTTCTGAGAATTTTTAGTAGTTCGAATGGTTTGAATGAAAAAACAATGTTTTTACCAGATGTGTTGCATTGTTCCTCTGAGGCTTCTCATATACGTGGACTTCGGCTTATCGTTCGTTGGAAAACTTCTTATATAAGTTGGGAGGGGAGATTTTCATAAGTTAACTTATGCCGTATTTAGTTTTATGACATCGAATCAGATAAATCATGCTCCCGTGCATCGCACGGGTTTTTTGCTTGTAGAAGAGTAATCGAGGAAGATGAAAACCCTAGCCATCCGATCTCCATTTCCCGGCCTCCTCAGCCGCTCATGGCGGAGCTCTTTGCTGGGCCACTGTGCCCTGTCATCGGAGGTCTCGGCGAGCCAGCCTCGCGGCGGCCCCCCTCGATTTCACTCCCAACTCCTTCCCTCCTCCAAGGCAGGGACTCTCTCCCCCTTACCCCTATTCTTAACCTCTGAGAATCAGTGCTGAAATTGGGTTCTGCTTCAAACGCTGTGACCTGATATTGATTTGTATTGTTGGTTATCTGGATGCAGGGTGATGTTGTCTGGGTCCAGGGTGATGAGTTCTTGCACATGACGAGGGTTTTGCGCCTGGGTGTTAATGACAGGTGTGTATCTTCAAATTCGTGCTCCTCTTGATCGTTAAATAGTGGAAATAGTAGTTACAAAATTGGTCAGCATATCTTAATTCCTCCTTCTAAATTTCCACATCATCGTATGGTTTTTACTTGCATTTTTTGACAGATGTTAAATAAATATAATTTCCTATATAACTGATTATATTCTCCTCTTTTGTCCGACTGCTCTCACCGTTCCACACTCTCTTATCCGTTTGGTCCATGATTGAGGAGATGAACATAATCTAATAGATGAAAACTATAAATCAAGAAATTAAACAGTTACTCTCTACTAGCAAGTAAATCAGTGGCAAATGATGAACTGTGCAGTTGAATACCAGAATTATTGAAAGAAGAACAAGAACGAGAATAATCTAGGTATAAGTGTTTTAGATCTTGCCTACCTACCTCTGTTTCTCACAAAAGATTTGGTTTAAAAAATACTACCGTTTGAGAATTTGAAAGAAAAACAACTTTTCTTGTCCGAATTTACCTAAGTACTTGATTATATTCTCCTTTCTTGTCCGAATTGTGATGCCTGTATGCACTGCCTCACAGTTCCGCACTCTGCCCCCTTTGGTTCATGATCTGATGAGAATATAAACACAATAACTAATAAGATAGATAAAAATAAAAAAACTATAGATCAAGAAATTAAACAACTGAAAGGTGGGGACGCTCTCAACAGTCAAGTAAATCAGTGAACATGTGAAAACAAATATCAAAAACTTGTATAGGGTTAGGGTTTGAGATTGTTACAATTTATGAGAAATAAAACTGTAAAGAGATATCCTTGAGAGGAGTAAAAAATGATGATCTATGCAGTTGAATAGCAGAATTATTGGAAGAAGAGCAAGATTATTCTCATCTTGCTCTTTTTCTAATAATTTTGTCATTCAACTGCATATATCATCATTTTTCACTCCTATCAAGGATATCTCTTCACAATTTTTATTTCTAATAAATTGTAAAAATCTATTTTTGAACTTTGTTTTCACCTGTTCACTGATTTACTTGCCTGTCCCAACCTTTTAATTGTTTAACTTATTAATCTATAGTTTTACTCCATTTTATTAGTTTCTGTGTTCATCTTCTCATCACATCATGGACCAAAGGGACAAGAGAGTGTGAAACGATGAGAGCAGTGCATCCAGACATCACAATTCGGACAAGAGAGGAGAATATAAAGATGTATTTAGACAAATTCGGACAAAAAAAATTGTATTTCTTCAATACCCTCAAACGATAATATTGTTGAAACCAGAGCTTTTGTGAAATAGAGGTAGACACGATCTAAATCCCTTAGCCCTAGATTATTCTTGTTCTTGCCCTTCTTCCAATAATTCTGGCATTCAACTGCAAATATCATCATTTGCACTTGTTTACTTGCCTGTTGAAAGAGACCCCACCTTTCAATTGTTTAATTTCTTGATCTATAGTTTTCATCTGTCTTATTAGCTATTGTGTTCATTTTCTCATCAGATCATGGACCAAAGTGACAAGAGTGTGGAACGGTGAGAGCAGTGCATCCAAACATCACAATTCGGACAAGAGAGAAGAATATAATAAGGTATTTAGGCAAATTATATTTACTGTAGCACCTCTCAAAAAATGCTTGTAAAAATCATATGATGCTATGAAAATTTAGAGTGAGGAATTAAGATATGCCGCCCAATTCTATAACCACTATTTCCAACATTTAACTAATGGATGCAGAACAAGCCCGAGGCTTCCAAAGGCCACTTCACCTGATTTTCATAATAGCGACCTTGATGGCAGGTCAGCGGTAGCCCAAACATTGCTGAGGTTTAAAAAATATAGCAAAAAATACCCTCTTTTGTCCATGTATTACTCTAGTAAAACCTTTCAAAGAAACCTTGATGTATGTGGCATTGTGGCTCTTCTTGAGGGTTCCGATGGGATTCACACATTTAAAAACCCTATCTACATGACACTCTATTAGAAACCCAGAAAAACAATGATGGGAACATCTCTCTCGTATTAAAAAACCCCTTTCCATTTCTTGGGCATCACCGGGGTTCCACCCTAGTTATACTTAATATTGATTGGAAGCCAGCTCTCCCAAAAGGTCGAGGCAGGAGCATCAACTATAATACCTCAGAGGGGTCCATACCATATGCTATATCAAGTTGGGCTGATCTACTTGACATTCCAGCTGTGATAAAAAGCCCATCTCGTTAGCATCATGGTTTTCAATTCCGGTTTCGTGTCTGGTTTCGATCAAGACCGAAACTGAAATTTCGGCCAAAATGGGGGAAAATTTCGAAAGGGTAAAAAAGAAGGCTTTGGATGTCTATTCAAGTCTTTTATACTTGTGTTGTATATATTTTTATGAATTGTTTTTTAATAACATACCAAACAATAGTAAGCTTGCATGGGCCATTATAACATCGATGAAATACCAATAAACTGAAAAAAAAACTTGATAATTATCATATATGATATATTTGTATATATTTATATTGTTTTGTTCAAGACCATCGCCTTTACCTTGTCTCATTATTTAATAGTTGTCTTTGCCTTTTCCTTTCCCTCAATAGTCATTTCTCTATTTTCCTCCATTTTCCTGCTTCATTTGTCTCTCAAGTCTCAACAACAT
This sequence comes from Chamaelirium japonicum, assembly GCA_947650365.1. Lineage (NCBI taxonomy): Eukaryota > Viridiplantae > Streptophyta > Magnoliopsida > Liliales > Melanthiaceae > Chamaelirium > Chamaelirium japonicum. The sequence continues at coordinate 64,551,676 of OX393557.1, forward strand.
AACGCATGTCCCTTAACACGCCCTCTCGTCAAACATCTATATCCATGTTCTTCTAAAAACAAGGGAACTGGTCCTGACGTACGACATTACTCGCTATTTAACATTACGTCTCATCCAATTCCAAAGAATATTACAGCTCATCTTATACCAATGAACTCTACTCGGAATGTCCCATTTACGCCATGTTTCGCTCAATGGGAACAACGGGTACATACCTATCCCACAACTCAGATGCTAGCGAAAACCAATGTTGTCAGAACCGGACCAGAAGACGAACCGGTTTGTGTACCGGTCCGGTTCGGCCGTCCGGTCCGGTCCGGTTCACCGGCCCAACAAACACAGTCAAACCTAGAGAAAGATAGAGAGAGAGAGCATTTGTGCACTAAAAAAAAACGGTTCGGTCCGGTTTATACCTAAAACCGCCCGGTCCGGTCCGGTTTATACCTAAAACCGTCCGGCCCGACGGTTCAATACCGGTTCGTTTTCCAACACCGGTTCACGCCCGGCCCGGACCGGTTTTCCTACCGGTTCGTCGGTTCCCGGTCCGGACCGGCCGGTCCGGTCCGGTTCTGACAACATTGGCGAAAACACCAACAAGAAAGATGCATGTCGAGACGACTGCATCAACGATAATAGTGATGGCGGAGGCAGTGTAGTTACGGCGACCCGAGGCGTCCGCCTGAGGCGAGAGGCGAGGCGAGACTAGAGCGTCTCGCCTGAATTGAGACGGCAACAGGAATATTAGGTGGAGCAAGACGCTTGCCTGAGGCGAGAGGCGCTCTAGGCGTGAGGCGATGGAGGCGCCCGCCTTATTTAATTAATGGTTTAAATTAAAGCCAAACTTGAATCACACCCGTTCTTTTGCATGCTAAGGTTGATTCACCGGTCAGACAGTTGTGATTCACCGGTCAGACAGTTATGATTCAGTTTTGGCTCTAAATTATTGACCATATAAGGTTATAGGAAAAAATGAAATGCTAGGTAGCCAACTAGTTTGCCAACTTTTGGATTGCCAACATTACGTGGTATCCCCCTAGGGATCAGGGTTCATCCCATGGGAGTTCAGATCTTCTCCAGTTGGTCGGCCTCGGTCAGTGAACCCGTGCGCATCAAAACCGCACAATGGCAGGCGACCCGAAAGTGAAGCGTACTCCAGCCAACTGCATGCGGCTGTGATGAGCATCGAGCCCACCGATTGAGGGTATCGAGTGGAGGAGATCCAAACTCATCCCATGGCCCCTAGAAAAATAATCCCAGCATGAGGAGCTGCCAGCACTTGTTTCAACTAGTTAATTTATAATTTATCTATGTATATATTATATTTTTACATGTCTTATTTCAATCAGGCACTCGTCTCGCCTCTCGCCTCAGGCGCCAGTAAGATTGAGCGCCTTGAGTTCGCCTTGACTACACTAGGCGGAGGCAACAGTGTCGACGAGGGCGGTGGTGGGGGAAGCAACAACACCGATGAGGGTTGTGAGGATGACGACATCGGTCGAAATCCGAGTGAATCCAACGGTAATATCCGGTGACTCTAGTGGTTCAGCGAGGTCTAGTGAATCCGGGGGCAAGATCTGGTGAAATCTGACGAGGTCCGGCGAATCGGATGGAGAACTCAGCAAGATTCGACAGGATCTGGTGAGATCCGGCAGCGAAATCCTGCAATTTCGGCTTCTCTGGTGATGAGATCCCGCAATTCCGGCGTCTCCATGTGCTTAGTGGGTGCTATGTGGGGCATGTTTTAACCAGAGTTAGACCTTGGTCAACTTGGCTTCACCCTTATCGATAGTGATGAAAAAAAATTTGGAAAAAACATATGGCAAGTGACATTTTTAACATCCCCTAAAAAACATGTATTTGTGGACAACAAAAACCGTTAAATTTGTTTCAACTTGATAAGATTGTTTTTAGCATTTATTTTCAATTTTTTTAATAGTGTTGATCTACATATAGTTGATTGGCCATATGTCGACAAAAAAATCGGTTACAAAGTGCCACTTGGCGTCCACTAAGCCCATGGAGTAGATAACTTCCCTACTTCATGAAATAGGCTACCCTTTCCCATATATATATATATATATATATATATATATATATGGGGAGGGATACTCTTACTCATGGCCTCTTACTCATATAGTTACATATGATCTGGGCCCTCCATTAGATCTCGACGTACGGTTCGGATTAGATGGGGAGTTAAAGCAATGGTGTCCGTATTAAATGCCCATATTAAAAGCCCGCATTTAATGCAGACACCATTGCTTTAACTCCCCATCTAATCCGAACCGTACGTCGGGATCTAATGGAGGGTATAGGTAACTATATGAGTAAGAGGCCATGAGTAAGAGTATCCCTCCCATATATATATATATATATATATATATATATATATATATATATATATATATATATATATATATATATATATATATAGAGGAATGGGATGCTGCCTATCAAAGCAGCGTTTTTGCTGCTTTGAGACATTGTTTGACCATCCTAGAAGTTTTTGAATTTGATGAAATTTGGTGAGGGTGGTGTCTAGGGTAAGATGATCATCCTCACAAATTTTCATCAAATTCCAAAACTTCTAAGAGGGTCAAATGGTCGAAGCAAAATGCTGCAGATTTTAACGGCGACTGCAGACGACTGATTTTGCTTCGACCATTTGAACCCCCTAGAAGTTTTGGAATTTGATGAAAATTTGTGAGGATGATCATCTTACCCTAGACAACACCCTCACCAAATTTCATCAAATTCCAAAACTTCTAGGATGGTCAAACAATGTCTCAAAGCAGCAAAAAATGCTGCTTTGATAGGCAGCATCCCATTCCTCATATATATATATATATATATATATATATATATATATATATATATATATATATATATATATATATATATATATATATATATATATATATATATATAGGGTCAGGATCGGATGACCCATCAAATTTTGACCCAGCAAATAACCCAGCACCCTTTGATGCACCTAGAGGTTTTAGAATGGGCTGATTTTTGGTAGGCATGTTGTTTATGGTATGTTGATCATCCTCACAAAAAATCAGCCCATTCTAAAACCTCTAGGTGCAACAAATGCACTCTTCAAATCAATGGTTAAAATTAACAGTAAAAAACCGTTGATTTGAAGAGCACATTTGATGCACCTAGAGGTTTTAGAATGAGCTGATTTTTTGTGAGGATGATCAACATACCATAGACAACATGTCTACAAAAAATCAGCCCATTCTAAAACCTCTAGGTGCATCAAAGGGTGATGGGTAACATATGGGTCAAAATTTGATGGGTCATCCGATCCTGACCCATATATATATACTAGTAATGCCCGTGCCTATCGGCACGCCAAAAATTTCGAGGGCGAGGACAACATTTCGAGGAAACTATTGACGATGGTGACACAGTTTCATGACAGTCTTGAGAGGAGAGGACTACACGGCAGTCGTGGGTCCCGATGGTATGACTCTGAGAAAAAAGATGGGGAACAGAGAGGCTGTAAGGACGGTCGCCTCATCGACCTCGGCATGGCGTGGTGACAGGGCGTCACCATCGTCACCCCGCCAACCTCATCGTTCTCGCCCACCTCATCCTTACCGTTCACCCCGCCAACCTCATCGTTCTTGCCCACCTCATCCTTATCGTCGTCCCTGGCTCCTGCCACGGCATCCCCTTCCTCGTCCTCGCCCCCTCCGCCTTCGACGTCCGTGGCGCACACGTCCCCTCCCTCCTTCGCACTCTTCCCATATTGGAGAATCGCAGGCGACAATGGTGATGATGGTACGGGATGGCGGCGGCAGTGGTGATGATAGTGGTGGTGGTGATGGTGGTGGTGGTGACGGTGGGAAGAAGAAGGGAGAGGAGAGAGAGAGAGAGAATACTAAAATCGGGTCTCGCTCAGCTGTTGCATTGACCAAACACCAAATTAAAGAATAATTAAATACTAAAACCCCAAATTCTAATATTGATAAGTGATATCATCTGATAATTTGATATATATATCCAGCAAACACATGTAACAGAAAACAAAAAAATTACCCCATGTGACCAATCCATGGGTGAATTGCACCAAAGACTGAGCATCAATATTTATCGATTAGATGATTGAACTCAAAATTTTTTAACACAGTTACAATATTTTTTGAACTCAATTTTGTGTGCTCCTAACAATATTTTTTGAATTCAAAATTTTTGAACACACGGATATAAATAAGAAACACACAGTTATAATTTTTATTCTATGTAAAAATGCAAAATTAAAAAAAAAACTGATATTAGTGGTGCTCTGGAGGTGGGTCCGGTTGGTGTTGGTTGAGGATTGCTGTGAACATAGGAGAAACACCAAAACAGAAAAATGGGAACACCAAAACAGAAAAATGGCATGGGTAACAACAATAAATAGGAAAAAAAACATACAAAAAAATATATCATAGATAAAAAAAACATTGGAGTAGGATGCTGATTATTTCAGTGATTACCAACATATCACAGTGATTAAATCCAACAATTGTTATTCATTTTTTACACATACTACTGATATCAAAATATCACAATGATTGAATCCTCTCTCATATCCCTATCTCTCTGATGTTGCTGCTATATCGGAAGGAGAAAAGAAAAAAAAATACAAAGAGCTAAAAAATAAGAAATAAAAAATCATTGTTCCCACCCATCATCTACCCCATTATTATCTCCCCATCTTCTTCTTCTTCCTTTCTCACCCTCTTCTTTCTTCCATCTCTTTCTGATATGCAGAAAATGCACAGAAGCATCAAAAGGTAGTTGCTTATGTTGTTGTGGTAGTTTGGATGGACCGGCGGGATTAAATACCCTCATCATCTCCCGGCGAAGTCCTTAGCCTTGACGACCACATAAGAGTGAGAGAGATGATCACTAAAACCCAAAACAAAGGGATAAAGAAAGGGAAAAAAAAAGATGATCAGCAAATACCTCACCTCGATTATCAATCGAAAAAAAACACACTTCAATCACCTCTCAAAAAAAAAAAAACACACTTCAATTCATCTGGGTCAGGATGCAGCTCGCGGATGCAGATCTGAGTCATTCAAACCAGGAAAAACAATTAGAGAAAGAGAATGAGGAGAGAGAGAGAGAGAGAGAGAGAGAGCGAGAGAGAGGCAGAGATTTTCATTCTCCAATGTTATGGTGATTTGGATGGATCGGCAGAATTAAATCCCCTCATTATCTATCGGCGAAGTCTGCAGCCTTGACCACATAAGAGAGAGAGAGAGAGAGAGAGAGAGAGAGAGAGAGAGAGAAACATAGAGAGAGGATGATCAATAAACCATAAAACAAAGAGATAAAATAACAAAAAAAAAAAGAAACTAAACCCAACCCAATTTCATCAAACAACAGTATTTGGCATCGGCGGCGGCCATCGGAGAATAAGAAGGGAGAAAGGGGCCTACCTTGCTTCTCGGCGCGGAGGTGATGGAGGAGAGGGTGGTGCGTGGTCCCGACTGGGCGAGAGGGGTGATGGAGGAGGAGAGTGCGTCGAGGAGGAGGTGCTGCCCCCCCCCCCCCCCCCCTCTCTCATTCACCGAGAGGGATCTCAAAATAAAAAAAAGAAGAGGATTGAGAGAGAGAGAGAGAGGCGTCCGAGCAGGAGAAGGGATTCAGTGCGATTGGGCGTGATTTGGGGAGGTTATCGTGGGTCATGATTTGGGGTGTCTGTTAAGGAAAGTGGGTGGGCAGCATTTATTCAATCGCAACTTCTGGTTACAAATTGAGCGGCACTTGATCAAGGTGAGGCCTATCTGCAATGGATGGCTGTGATTGTGTTGGCAAAACTGGTTGGCGGGTAGCTGTTCGGCTGGATTCAGTTGTGTTTAAATTCTCATTTACATCCCTTCCTCAATTGGCTGCTTTTGCCTCTTATCCGTGCAATCTCAAGCATATGGGTGAGGCCTATGTGCAACGGATGACTGTGATCGTGTGGTTAAGAGTAGTTAGAGAGTGACGATCACAACCGTTGTTTGTACCCCCCATAAAACTGTCCCCTATTATATATATATATATATATATATATATATATATATATATATATATATATATATATATATATATATATATATATATATATATATATATATATATAGGGTCAGGATCCGCAGCCAACTAATATGGTGCCAACATCGGTGCCAACACATCCATAGAAGATCATATTGGTTTTGAAATTTGCTAAAATTTGGTAAGGATGATCACCTTCCCATAGATAGCATGCCCAGAAAAATTTAGAACATTCTAAAACTTCTAGGTGCGTCAAATGATCATCTTCAAATTAACGGTTAACATGGACGGTGGATAAAGCTCTTCACATTTGGCGCACCAAGAAATTTTAGAATATTCTAATTTTTTGTGGACTTGCTATCTATTGGAAGGTGATCATCCTCACAAAATTTCAGCAAATTTCAAAACCTCTATGAACCTCTATTGATGTGTTGGCACCAGTGTTGGCACCAAAAGTGTTGGTTGTTGATCATGATCCATATATATATATATATATATATATATATATATATATATATATATATGCATTGAGTTGTCAAGCACCCCATGTTACCTTGTAACGTTTTTGTCGCGTCAATCATAACAAAGGTGAACAGTCACCTCTTGATGATGTTGTCTTGTTACATGCCACTGGCCTACTAAAGTCTTGTCCTGTTTTATTATCGTTTTGTAGTATTTCTGTAATGTCTCCGTACTCTAGTGTCCAATGATGTCCTCATGTGACCCTCAATGGCTGGATCTATCTTATGATTTGAATCTCATTTGAGTTTCTAGTCACCTATCGGATATAACGAATACTTCTTTTGCATCTTATGGTTTTTCCGTTGTAAACTGCAAGGGTAGTGCTTTTCAATGGGGCTGGTGGTATAGTTGAAGGTTGCATACAGAGGGTCGATCGAACTGGATTGGATGTTATGGCATTAGAAGAGCCAAAAGTTGTTGCTCCTGAGGGCATTCAGTGGCATGTATTTGCAGCTTTTGGTGAGTCTAATTCTTGATCTAAATTTTCAACTCACGATCTTAATTGTCTTACCTTGTACATATTTCACCTTTAAATCTTTCAGGCACCTTAAAAGGTGGACGGGCTGATTGGCTTGTTGAGAAATGTACGGTATGTCATCTTGTACATACATGGAATGCTTGTTGGTGGCTTTTTATTCAGCTTTTTTATGCAGTGGCTTTTCTTTATTTAGTGTCCTTATTTTAGGAACTGGGCGCTAGTAGTGTAACACCGCTATTGACCGTGCGATCACCGACAATTACAGAAAATCGGGTGGACAGGTTACAGCGCGTCGTATTAGCAGCAATTAAACAATGTAATCATGATAGGTGGCTTCTCATTGTTTACTACTTTAATCTATAGGAGATCCTCATCTCCCCTGGTGTGGATTTTCTACCTATTGCCATGTTTAGTAGACCTCCGAAGCAGTGGGTATGAGAAGTTATTTTTTTTTGAGATAGAGTCCCGAAACCTTTCGGGCAATGTCCGTCTTCAGGCTCGGACTGATTCCTCCGGGAGTGAAGCCCGACTCACTCGGCAATTCCCACTTCACTCCTTGGTAAATCGAGGGGAGGAGGAGTTGAACCCACAACCTCCTCACCAAAGCATCAGTTGCTTTGCCAACTCTCCTATCCTTTGGTGGGTGGTATGACAAGTTCTGGGAGTGTGCTTGGTGGTGGTGGTGTTAGTGGTGGGGAGGCAGAATCCTCTAATCTATAAACTCTCAAGATATTCAGATCAGGATTGTAGAATGTATAGAGTTTCTGGACAAAAAGTGTTATTATTCAGTAATTTATGTCTCTTCTCACCAGGATATTTTTCTTTCTTTTAGGTCAGCGGCTGCATGAAATGACTGTGAATCCTCCTATTAAATTTCACAGCGTTTTACCTATAGTAAGTTTTTGCTTCTTTTCCCTGTGTTTTATTCAAGAACTGGACAAAATTTCATGCTTAGTTCCCATCGAGATAGCTCAATCTGTTTCTTGCCCAATTATACTATGAGTTTTTTTAGTAATTCAATAGCTATAGTATCCTATATCTAGACCCTAATTAATTTACTAAATGTACATAAATATGAGTGATATAATACACTGGAAAGAGGCATTCTCCTTGATCAAAGGTCTAAAATTTGTGTTCATTAATCAGTCTTAAGGACAGAACTATTTTATTCAATCAACTTGGACCATACATTTTTAAGATGATATAGCTCTGGTCAATGAGACTATAGATGGAATGAACATTAAATTGGAGTTATGTTAATCCTGCATGCATTTAGATTTGAGTAAACAAGACATCTCCAATTGAAATGGTCAGTGCAAAATCTTCTTGTTACCTATAAAGGAAGAGGTTAAATGAAGTCTTATATCTTGTTGAAAACCTTTTCCTAGTAGCATCTATTATTGCTTCTTCTAAAAGTTAATAGTTTGGAGTTTGAGAGTGTACTGATTGCTGTTGTTAGGAAACCATGTCACCCAAGTGCTTAAGCTGTTAGGGAATGGGTTAACAATGTATATCAAGCTAACGCCCCAACCCCCTCTCACGTGCGGCCCTCTCCTGCACGTGGAGAATTAAACGGATGGGACAATAGTTGAATAAACAAATGAAGGTAACAAGGCTTGAACCCAAGACCCCTTAGAAACCAGAGCTCTGATATAATGTTAGGAAACCATGTCACCCAAACACTTAAGCTTTTAGGGAATGGGCCAACAATGTATATCAAGCTAACAACTGCCTCTGGATATTTCTGGTGGATAAAGGTAGGCATTGGATGTTTGTTACCATTTCTATCACATGGAACCATTAAAGATTCTTCTCGGTCTTCCTGCCAGGACTGTCATACCTTTCAAATATATAACAAGTCCGCACCTAATATAATGGATGTGGAAGAAAACCTCCACACAGATCTGGTTTCTTCATTTCAGTGATTTCTTTACCACCAGAGTCAATAATTAAGTGAAGATTTGTAAAGTCTAAATTATGTTGAAATTTGTGATCTTAAAAGATGATGCAAGTATGTTTTTGTCAACAGATGATTAAAAAAGAGGTTTATATAAGATAGTATCAACACGAGCTAGTATCAATTACCTAAATGTGTTGATTTTTCAATGACATATTCCCGATTATCATGAATTATCAGCTAATTATGCTATTTTTTGCCCTTCCTGATTTTGAGCATGATTCCCTAGTGTGGTTCGTGCGATCAAACTTTGCCATCTTCCCTCTTCGTCTAGATTCTCTCAAAGTTTAGTTGTATGTATCTTGGAAGATTGCTCTTGGTTGCATGACTTTGAGGCTGTATAATCAATAAGAGAGGTTTCATTTCCTGCTAATTGGTCTTCCAAGTTTTGTTACAGGTCCATCTCTTGCCTAGAGTTGTCATCATGAGGATTTTGACACCCTTTTACAGAGGCTTAACGTAAGGTTGAGAGCCAGTTGATGGAAGTTCTGAAAACTTGAGTGAATTATAATTTGATACTTTTAAGATCAATTCAAGTTGATGAAATAAGGCTTGTATATTATTCCTGCTATAAATATAAAACTTTAATGGCATTTCTGTGAATTGATAGTTGGGCAGTGTCTAAAAGAAAACAAGAAACACACAAAACAGAGATAGAATAGTCTTGTTATTGCGTAGCTTCCTCCTTTAAGAGATGGCAATATATGCATGACATCATGCAAGTATAGTTATAATTAGTTTTAATATTGTATTTCGAGTTGTGCGCTGACTCTGCAATCATGCACCTCCTTTAGATCCCACAACTTGATTCTTTTGGTTTAAAAATTGAACTTGTGAATTAAGATTGCTATGGTGGTTTGATGTGTTAGCAAATTATTAAGCATAGAATTCCTTGCATCTATTTTTTCTGCAATTATAAAGCTTATTATAACTCCAGATGACGATTCCTAAGTCGGGATAATGTTGGTTATGCCTATGATCATAATTATGGATTTAATACTTTCTTTAGCATATTTTGAAAAGTGAAAACCACATACTCAACTCTTGAATCAGAACCTGTACCGGTCTTTGACTCACTTGAAAGATAATATAACATCTATGTAAAAAAATTTCATAGTACAGTAAGTGCAATTTATCAACATAGAATAGTACATCGACAATGTATCTAAACTTCTCCACTCCATTGCACACGGCAGTTACATTGTGTTTTCTTGTGGTACTAGGTTGCACATTCAAATCTCTCGTTTCTGGCAGCAGCAGAAGCAACTCCTCTTATTAATGTCTTAACCATGTCAAGTGTAGACACCAAAGGACTCATGATTGTTGGACCTGAAGGCGGTTGGTCTCCCCACATCCCTCCCTTCCTCCCTCCCTTTCTCTCTCTCTCTCTCACACACACACATTTGCAAGAACACAGTGTGAACTCAAATGTATTTATGCGATATCACACATATATTTTGTTCACCTCCGCATATGATTAAATGCATTTAAGCTATGCTTCCACATAGATAATGTCAAAATTTGAAACTTGTTTGTCATGAAACAGAAATGAAACTTAAAATCCCATTTACATTTCTCATCCTACGGTTCCTACCTTTTTACAGAGACCATTTTATTTAACCAGTTGCCTTCATATATGTGGTGAGTCTGGTTATGCAATCATGTAGGGAACCTCTGGAACAATATGCCTGCATTATCTATCTATCCAACATTGTGACATCTGCTCTTGTTCATGTTGTTGTCATCATCTTCCAACTAGTGAAAATAGTGTCATAATCACCATAAGCCACCTGAATGATAGTTGCACGAACATGACCATAAAAAACATATGTTAGATGAGAAGTGAATTTTAGTCTTCACATGTCCAAAATGAGAAGTGATCATAAAGAAGCATTTTTCTATTCCTGGAATTAGCATTATTAATCTACCTCGTCATTAGTTCTCCAAAATGATAAGTGAATTTTAGTCTCCAGTCTCCGACTCTCCACGTTCTATTTTTTAACCCTTTAACATGAGCTTGAGGAACCATTCTCATTGTGCCTGCCTTTGGCTAATGTTGTAAGTATCCAGCCGATTAAAGTTAGGTTTCCTTTTAGCTAAGATCCCTGTTATTCTAAAAGTTCCCACCAAGTGCATGGTAGATAGTGTAGTAGCATCTATGGTTTACTCATACCTTAAAAGATAAGTCAAGTATTTTGTCCTTCAATATATTCTCTCATATGTTGACTGTATAAATTCTCTGTTCATGCATACATCCCTTGTGTGGCGGAAATGCTCATCCGGTTTAATCCATTCTTTATATATGATGCATCAGTGAAGTTTTACAAGAGGAAAGCGAAAGGGAGGTAGAAGAGCTCTACTAGCTGTTTTGTAGGGCACATAGTTTCCAAGGGTAGTAATAGGTCACCCGAGAGTTCAAGAGAAACAATTTGGAGGCTGAATCCCCTTCTACAAATAAGTGGGTAATAGGCCTACCCTAAACAAGGAGTCGGTCTCCTAACAACCATTAAAGGCTGGTCGGCCCCTTGTTTCAAGAGTCCTATGTGTTGACTTCAGAGGAATATAAGTTGTTGGAGGGAAGTACGACATACATTTTCAAGTTGTTGAATGGTATTAGAATACGGTGATCCCCGGAAAAGGCACCAGATTCTAGCAACTCCCATTGTTTTTGAAGCCCATATTGAGGAGTTACTTACCTTGTGCTCGGATTGTTAGAGTGTTCTTGAAGTGGACAGTCCAAGGCTCACAATCCACTACCTGCTAGTTTGAAAAATGTTTGCCCCCCCCATCCCCTCATCTTCCTCCTCTGTGCTTCTCTTGATGCTTTGGTTGGAGCGGTAACTGCTTGGGTCCTCTTAGCTCTAAAAGTCACCAGTGCAAGGATAAATTCTTTTCCCATGTGTTCTAATTTTTGGTTTTTCTTCGTTTGGTTTTCATTCTTTTTCCTTGTGTTTGAAGTTGCAGATTCCAACCATGACCAATGATTGTAGCTGTCAATAAGGCGCATGAGTAGAAGAGGAAGGGAAGGAGGAGAGTAAAGATGGTAAAACTAGTATAAAAATAGGACAAGAATGCATTATTACGCCCAACAATTACTCATGAGTCAATACGAAGTTTATGGATTTATGTTGATTAAGCTAAATCACACAAACTTATAATGATTTATAATTTAATATTTCTAATTTTCTCTTTATTTGGTTGCTTTCTACTTAAGCATTCACATATTGCATATGTTTTAAGCATTCCTTTGTCCCCTCCTAATGTTGGCATCTTTTAAAACATTACATTTCCCCAGCATCCCCCCACTCCCCAAACAAATTCCAATTCAGCAACAATCCCCTGAAACGTTGTCGAATATCCATAGTTCCAATTTTTTCTATTATTACATCAAAAAATTTAGATTAACAATTATAAGCACTTTCGCACCAGAAAAACCATGGAAGGTCTCGTGCAAGGGTAGAATAGCAACTCAGTTAATCCATATTTACTCCATTGTATCCGTTGGTTTCCCTCCTTCATCTACTACCCATAAGATGTTTCTCCTTCAGGATATGGGCCAACGCTACGCTGAAGAAAGAACAAAGCGGAGGTGACCGACGGTGATTTGGAACTGGGAAGGGGGGCACATGAAATCCCAAAGGTGGCAAGCCCTCGGTCGAAGCAAGAGTTTGACACCTCCTGGGAGATCTCGATCATCATAGCCGAAGAAGAGAGGAAAGAGTCGAAAAAACAATCTCTATCTCAGGAGCAGGAGTCAGGCAAAAATAGACCCTAACTCTGAAAGGATGGTCGCAACATCGAGCATCTAATGTTCGTGATGCGATGAAGTACGGTGCACAAGATGGCACAACACACAGGAGGACAAAATAACGAAGCAATGAAGCATGAAGCGACGCGAAAGTGCTAGGTGAGCGATGTATGAAGCGATGCGAAAGTGCAATGCAAAAAAATGACACATTGCATGAGCACAAGGTTCACTATGGCACAACGTTGAGCACCTATAGGTCGTGATCCAAAGAGAGCTAGGTGGACCCCACACGAGCATTCAACAAAGAAAAATGCAAAGATGTTGGACAGCTTGGTTGAGGCTCAGTGCGAAACACCTGGTGCACAAGCATATCACGCACAATGACATAATGCAAACCGAGTTGCGAAGAACGAGAGCCATGTTAAAGAACGAATATTTTATGATCTATTTAGGAGATTAAATATAAAATTCGTCAAACACTAGACATCCACAAATCAGATTTCAACAAAGAAATAACAACTTAATCAATAATAGCATGCTCATAAGTATACAAGTAGAAAAAGCAAGCTATGGAAATATAGATTATTCCTCAAAACATCTTTGCAATAATAGTTTCAGGCTTTTTTAGCAAATTGCACATGCAAAGACAAGAAAGAAACAACAATAATGATCCAACGAAGATCACACCAAGCCAACTTAGAACATGTATCGAGTAACGGTTGTGAATAAAAGATTTGGCTATGAAGTGGGGTGCGGAGGAGTTCCAATGAATCTCAATGAATTGATCAAAGTGTGAAGAAAGGAGTACCGACAATTGTAAACTTTAGTGTGAAGTAGCTTTGCTGAAGTGGATGAAGAGGTGCGGAATAGAAAGCTACGAGTAAGAAGAAAATCAGAAGCCGGAAGAACTCCACGAAGGGTCAATGAAGAACGAAGAAGCACCCTTCTTCAATGCTCTCACAAGAGAAACAAATCTTAGTCTAATATGTTCTGTTAGGGTTTGTGATCCCTTTTATAGAATGAAAGGCCATCCAAACATGAAAAGAAAAAAAGAGAGAAGAGAGGAAGAGAGATGTGTAGGCTGATTGGAAAGGGAACACACCAAGGAGTCGTCGGGCCACGTGCAAGAATGGGAAGTCACACGAGTGAAAGAAGCCGTGCACGACTCTTTCTGCGGAAAAATATATCCCGCACGAGATATTTCTCGGAAGAAAAATAAGGGGCGATGGCCAGTTTGATTGGGGCACCCCTTTAAGTCCCTTTAATTTGTTATATGGGTACCCTGATGGCGTTTATATAGGCTTGGGCTTTGCTTGAATTTAATCACCGTTGGATGCATCATCAGATGTTCTCCTTGAAGCTCTTAGGAGTTTTAGAATGTGTTGATTTTTTGTGAGCATAAACATCCTACCTTAGATAGAACACCTATAAAAAATCAGTACATTCTAAAACTCCTAGGGGCATCAAATGTTAGAAGTTTTATCGAATGTCCGTCGTAACCGTTAATCTGAAATATAACATTTGATGCCCCTAAAAGTTTTAGAATGTGCTGATTTTTTATGGGTGTTCTATCTAAGGTTAGGTGCTTATGCTCACAAAACATCAGCACATTCTAAAACTCCTAAGGGCTTCAAATGGGTGTCTGCTCATTTTGCCGAAATAGGCTACCGGTCTATACCTCGTATCCCTCCCCTCTCTCTCTCTCTCTCTCTCTCTTTATATATATATATATATATATATATATATATATATATATATATATATATATATATATATATATATATATATATATATATATATATATATGAAATTTTGACCCATCATCCTAATTGTTGGATTTGGATTTCAGAATGCACATATTTTTTTCGAGGATGATCAACATACCATAGATAACATACCTCAGAATTTTAGTACATTCTAAAACCTCTAGGGTCATCAAATGTTGTAAGCTTTTTCGGCCGTCAAATTTCAACCGTTGATTTGAAGAGTATATTTGATACACCTAGAAGTTTTAGAATGTGTTGATTTTTTGTGAGGATTATCAATATACCATAGATAGCACATCTACAAAAAATCAGCACATTTTGATATCTGCCCTGCTATCTTGATTTTTCCATTGATGACTAAAGGTCAGTGGCTCGTCAATTTCATCCAACTCGCTCTAATCCTATTGGTGTCACCCTTGTTGGTCCCTGTTTTTTGAATAGTTCAATCTTAATAGCGGAATCAACCTTGGCTGCATTGTGAACTCCACACATTCAATCTGAACTTGTCTACTTTGCTTTGCTTTGAGATATCTTCAGGGTTACTTGTTTTTTTCTTTTCAGATCTAAAAATCTGTCGAGGCTATTGATTCTTGTCTTCAAACTATACTAGCAAACTGCTAACTTTATTTCAGTTGGAGATCCAATGCTTCAGCATGCTTTCATTGTGTATTGTAATGGGGCATCCAAACTCTTTCAACTCTTTTTTTTGTAATGGTAATTTAATTTCACGGATCGTATCCCTTCAGACTTCACAGAGGAGGAGGTGAAGCTGATGATCGAAGCAGGTGCTACCCCGGTCGGTCTCGGTCCGTGCCGGCTTCGAGTTGAAACGGCCACCGTCGCACTCCTGTCTACTCTGATGCTATGGTCGGACGCCCACAAACTCGAGAGAGCTCCAGCGTCAATGAAGTGTGTGACAAATGTGCCTACATGTGAAATTGCCTTGTAATCTTTTTTTTCTTTGACATGCTATGGACGTGATCCATAAGGGCTTTGATTACATCGAATCTTCTTCCATTAAGTACCTTGGATCATGTAAATCAGGAGAAATTATCCAGTGAAACAGGGGTATATGCTGACACGGCAAACAAATCACCCACCACCATCCTATGCATGTGGGACCCAACCATGAATGACTGTCCGTCCATCTGATGCATCAACAAGAGAAATGCTATTCAGCCCGAAGGTTTGTCTTGATTTTGCCGGTGGTGCGTCACACTCAACCCTGACCTGCATGCAATGAACGGTTGTGCTGTTCACCTATCACTTTAAGCGGAGGTCAGGTTATAACCACAGAGAATTTGCGGCTCTTTTCTTTAAGGGTGTACTTCAAGTCGATGCATAAGAACTCGGTAACAACCACAACCAAGTTTTTTCCCACTGCATCGAGGGTTATAGATTATAAATGAATCAATTAAATTTTATTTCAATTATCGATTAGCATGATGAATCAATTATTTTTATTTCAATTGTATGGCAATCCTTTAGCAAATTGCGTGAAGGATTCTAGGGTAAGGAAAAATAATAATAATAATTAAGAGGAATTTGCCATGGATAGATGAAAAGAGGGAGGAGCATAATTTAATAATAAACAAAATAAAAAATCCTATTAGACTATGGAAATCAAAATATTCTACATAATATTAGCCAAGATGATAACAAAAAAAATGGTAATGACAAAATAGCATTAATCAATAGCTTACATGGTCATGATTGAGGTCTCATCCCAGTGGCAGAGCACCTACCCCCCATGGTGCGTGTCGTGCAATCGAATCCTGTGAGCTCCCTCCCGTCTCTATGGTTGGTATATCTCTCGCCTTTATGTCAGGCTTATATGTGCTCCCGTGTCTCAATATTACATACAAAAATAAGATTCAAACCTTTGCTTCTCATGTGCTCTAAGTACCAACAGATGATGTACTAACCATGAAAAGGACTAACTACTGAAAATTTTAAAAAAACTGATCAAGATAATGTGAGGTGATGACAGATAACGATAATCAATAGCTTGCTAGTACCAACGGGTTCTTGTCCTAGCGATTCTCCCTTTCTCCCATGTTGGAGAGGTTCCCCCTTCAACTCCTAACATGGACACTATGGGGTGAATTTCCCTCAAGGCCGATGCCATGTTTGTGTGTGCGAATCCCGGCCTTTGATGTCATGACCACAAGATTATGGATTTAAATAAACAACAACTATTCTGCCTTACCCTGTTTCGATCTCCGAACCTCTTTAAGCTCTTGCTCTAGCGCCCTATCCTTTGACCGTCTGACTGGTCAGCAAAAAAAACTAGGGGTGTCAACGGGTCGGGTCGTGTCGGGTTTGTATTGTGTCCAGTCTCGGGTCGTGTCCAAAACCCCTAGACCCGGACCCTACCCGTTTAACTAATCGTGTCTAAATCCTAAATCCGTACCCGACCCGCTAATAAACGGGTGGACCCGATAACACCTGTTTACTACACGGGTCTATTCAATTGACCCGATCCGACCCAATCCGACTCGACCCGACCTGACCCGATAGACCCGCTAGTACTATATAATACAGTATCTGATTGCGGGTAGACCCGACCCGATGAATTTTAAACGGGTCTTCCGGGGTCTACCGTGTCCGGACCCTAAACCTGGATCCGACCCTTTTATTAAACGGCTATATTGTGTCGACCCGTTTACGACCCGAATCCGTTTAGCCCAGACTTAGATGCGCTAACTTTGTGTCGGGTCCGAAATTGCCGGCCCTAAAAAATTCAGATGATTAGCGATATTTTGTATAATTCACCAAGAATTCAATTATTCAACAATACGCATTGAATAGTTGATTATTTTTTAATCATTCAAAAAAAAAAGATTATATTTTTTTATTATTCATTTTTAAAATTTCGGGGAGTCTTAATCTTGATTCATGCATCGGCCACCACCATCTAGAAGGTTGAATGTAATTAATTGGTTTATTAGAAGACAGAAGCGGTTGACTTGGGAGCCACCTGTCCAATATGAATAGAAAAATGTTATTTGAATGTTGTTGGTGTTGTCTTTGACTTTTAGACCTGTGCAGGTTCCATCCAAGTCCTTGTCAGATCATATTATTCTTGAGAAGGACGGCAAGGGATCAAGCCAACCCAAGCTCGAGAATCTTTGTAGGGAAAATTACCAACCCAAGCTCGAGAATCTTTGTAGGGTAAATTACACTGACATCTCTCGAATATCTGACAATTTCACTAACACCCTCTCTAGTTTCTGAAATTACACTGCCATCCCATGTCAGATTTGCATCGTAAGCAGCGTTAACGGAGAGTATAGAATTCCGATTTTACCCCTCTAAATAACCTTCAACCTTTTATCAGACGGTGTCATCGTCGCCCATGACGAACCACCGCACGCCGTTGAGGCCGAGGCGGAGGCCGAGGCGAGGCGGTAGGTCTCGGAGACGATGCGGTAGATGCAGATGGCGGAGCAGCTTCCCTTGCGGTGGGTGTAGGGGAACTTTTTGGTGTCGGCGGAGATCTTGACGGTGGGGAGGACGGCGGCGGAGGACCTTGGCTCCCGGACGGGGCGGTCGAGCCAGACGAAGCCGCGCATCTAGCGGGGGCACCACCAGATCTTGATGTAGTCCCTGCGCTTGTCCCAGAGGCTGGCGGAGGCCGCGATCCCGAACACGACGTGCTGGAGCCCCATCGTGGCGGCGGCGGACGGTGCTTGCGGCAGCTCCAAGCCGTCAATGCTGATCGAGTTGGTGGTCTTGCTGCCGATGTGAGAGGGCGGAGGGGGAGAGGTTGGCGGCGGAGGAGGAGGATGAGAGGTGGCTGACGGATTCGTCGGCGACACTGGCGGCGGTGGGGCAGGAGGCGGAAGAGGAGGGGGCGAGGATGAGGTTGAGGTTGTAGATGTCATAGATGATGAAGATGAAGAGGAGGAGGGAGATCATGTACATTGGGAGTAATGGCCTCGGTGACGGGGACGGCGACGATGCCTTACCGGCGTTACCGCCACCATTCCCCCACAAGTTATCATCTTTGTGGTTCCCTCTCCTTTCATGGATCATCCTCCTCCTTCTCCTCTCTCTCTCTCTCTCTCTCTCTCTCTCTCTCTCTCTCTCTCTCTCTCTCTCTCTCTCTCTCTCTCTCTCTCTCTCTCTCTCTCTCTCATCTTACAACACAATGTAGCAGATATCAGGAGGAGGAGGAGGAGGAGGAGTCTAATAGATCAAGAGACAAGTGGATAGAGAGAGAAAAGCGAGGAGATCGGATTGAATCCGTATCGATGATGATCAGCTGATAGGCCCCAGAGGGAGCCCAGAGAATTTGGGGTTCCTTTGGGTTAGTGAGAGATATCCTTTGGGTTAGAGAGAGAGAGAGGCAAGGGTAAATTAGATATTTTATTTTAAAGTGAGATGATATCGGCATATGTTACAATTCTCCGTCCATTTAGTCAACAGTCCCGTCAACTAACGGGTGGGGCTATCTGATACAGACATTTAAACTATAAGAGATGGCAGTGTAATTTAAGAAACGGAGGGGTGTCAGTGAAATTATCATATAATTCAGTAGGTCTCAGTATAATTTACCCATATTTGTAATAGTCAATCTTAAAATCAATGGGTTTTTAATTGCAGGGATTTTACACTAAACTAAAATGTTGTGTGTCCTTTAGCTCGCAGAGAGTCACCTAACACACAACCTCCCCTCCCCCCCCCCCCCCCCCCCCCCCCAAATAAAAAAAAAAATAATAATAAAGACCCCCCCCCCCCCCACCAAAAAAAAAAACAAAGACTACTTTCATGCTTTATTTTGTTGTCTGTGGATGCAATAAACCAGCCTTGTGTTGAACGCGCCCATTTATTATGTGAAATTTATAACAAAGCAAAGAATTTTAGAATTATCCATGAAAATGATTGTCTACATGCATCCAATCTATTGTGATATGGTTATTAGGTGTGTTGTTGTCGAATACGATGGTGTGAGTGGGGGTGGTGATGCCCGATGGGTGTTTTGCCGCCGAAGATGGCGCGATGCTGTGCCGATAGATGTGTAACAAAGAATTTTAGAATTATCCATGAAAATGGTTGTCTACATGCATCCAACCTTTTGTGATCTGGTTATTGTCTATGTACATGTCATCCGTGCTAAAACCACGCAAGAAAGTTAGCTGAACCAATCATTAAGGAGGAGAGGGGAAACAAGAGAATAATAGAAGCCAAGTTCAAAGAAAGAGTCATTAGGACTCTGATTAAACAAATGTCTTTGAAAGGTTTGCACTAACCTCTGCATCAAATACTTAACCAAAATCTTCTCCCTTGCTTTGAATTCCAACTCCACAGACCTGGCCTCCCATCCCAATGGAAACATCCCTCCTCTCTCACCAATCCCTCCTCTTTATCCTTTTCTTCATCCAAGCCGCCCATATCGTCGCTGCTCAAATCACTAACGATAATGTCACGGATTTCTCGTGTTCTTCCAACTCCTCCAACTTTTGCAACACTTACGTGATATACCGTACTCAGTCGCCATATTTGTTGAATCCCGGAAACGTATCAGACCTCTTCGGCGTCAGTCGTCGGTCGATAATGATGGCGAACAATCTCTCGTCCGAGGATGTCACCTTTCTTCCAGACCAGCTCCTGCTGGTGCCAATATCGTGCGGTTGCAGCGGAAATTTAAACCGGTACTTCGCCAACATCACATATCAGATCAATCCAGGTGATAGCTTCTACTTGGTGTCGATCACCGCGTTCGAAAACCTCACGAATTATGTCGTGGTCCAAGAGTTGAATCCGACGCTTATACCCACCAAATTGATGCCTGGCATGGAGGTGATCTTTCCCTTGTTTTGTAAGTGTCCTTCAAAGACCAATTTGGATCAAGGCCTTAATCTCCTCATAACTTATGTGTGGCAAGATGAAGATGACATCTTTGAAGTAAGTAGGAAGATGAACTCATCAGCGGAAGCCTTAGCAGCTGCAAACAACAACCGCAATTTCAGCGCTGCAGTCCACCATCCGATACTGATTCCAGTATCGAAATTACCAACTCTTTCGGTTGAGCTCGACAACAGGACTCCTATTGGTGAACAGAAGCCGGGATCATTCAGGACAACCACCATTGTTTTGGGCACCCTACTTGCAGCCTTGGCCTCGGTTTTTGGGTGTTGGTTGGTCTTTCGCTACTGTAAGTGCAATCATAAGAAGGTTTTTGTTCGCGTGGGGTCGAGTTTGGAGGCCTTCGATCACCTTCGAGTCAAGAAACCTTGTACTGCCGAGGCCTTGTCTCCTAGGGCCATGGTAGATAAGGTGCTCCCCGGCGTCTCTCAGTACTTGGACAAGATGGTTGTGTTCGAGACGAAAGCGATCATGGAAGCTACCATGAATCTTGATGAGACGTACAGGATCACTGGCTCAGTCTACAGAGCCACCCTCGATGGGCATGTGCTTGCGGTGAAGAAGGCGAACGGCGAGGTTTCGGAGGAGTTGAGGATTCTCCAAAAGGTTAATCATGCGAATCTGGTGAAGTTGGCAGGGGTCTCTACTGATTCAGATGGGGATGTATTCCTGATCTATCAATACGAGGAGAATGGGTCATTGGATAAGTGGCTGCATCCGAAGCATCAGCCTTCGGATTCTTCTTCAGCTAGTGTTCTATCATGGAGACAGAGGCTCAACATAGCATTGGATGTCGCTAATGGCCTTCAATACTTGCACGAACACATGTGGCCGAGCATCGTTCATACGAATATTAGAACCGATAACATTCTTCTCAATTCCCAATTCAAGGCCAAGATATCGAATTTCTCCATGGCCAAGCCTGCAACGAACGACATAACACCCGCAGTCGATGTTCTTGCTTTCGGTATTGTATTGTTGGAGCTGCTTTCAGGGAAGAGAGCTATGGAAAACAGAGAAGGTGATTTGGGTAAGGAGATAAGGATCATACTAGAATTGGAGGAGAAGAAAGATGAGAGGCTGAGGAAATGGATGGATCCAGGCCTGAAGAGCTTTTATCCCATCCATAATGCCCTGAGCTTGGCGGCATTGGCGAGGGCGTGCACTTCGGCAACGGCTTCCGAAAGGCCGAGAATGGCTGAGATTGTCTTCAGCCTTTCTGTTCTTGCTCAGTCATGTGTCACTGAGTTCGAAAGGGCCGAGACTTCCAATTCCGAAGAGAACATTCCGATAATAAACCCACTTGTAGCTCGTTGATTCGGCAGACGAGTACCGTAAATAGATTGACAAAGCATTCATGGATGCTACTCCAGCTTAATGTAAATTTTCAATTCCCATGTAAGATCAGAAGTCTAGCATAGATGTATGATGAAGCCATCTGAAGTGGTATTCCATTTGCTGTTGGATTCTATTTGATGTTGCTCAATTTTCCAAATGGGGTTTCATTTTCTTTAGCTTTTGTACCTAGAAATAAAGAAACAACTCATTCAATTGATAGTACCTTTTTTTTTCTTTGAGCGGTACAATTGACATTATCCTTACCATCATAGAGATTTGTGTTGCGACTACGGAAGCAAAACACACGATCGGTCGAGAATCAGAGTATTCCAAGATCACATCATAGAAAAATTCAACACCAATCACACACACATGAACACCGATATTACCAGGAAAACCTCCTATAGCGGAGTAAAAACCAACATGCAACAACGATATAAAATTCACTATGAGTACAAGGTTATAGTATATCAAACCTCACCACTCTCACAAGCCCGTCTCAGAATACCAACAAAGAAGAAACCTTGAGACGCAAGAAATTACCAAGAGATCACCACAGAAAACCGACACCAAGAGATACCGCAGAGATAACCAACAAGAAGTGTCTAAGATCCAACGAGGAGTCCGTCAAAAAAGCCCTCCTCTTCTCTCTCTCTTTCTCCTCTCTGTTAATGTATATTGTAGGTTATACATATGAGTTAGGTGTACATGACTCATTCCCTACACATGTATGTGCCTACATATTCGTGGCTATTGCCCTAATGAGAATTGTCCGTCATTCTCCCAAAGCCTAGCCGTCTCTCTCTCTCTCTCTCTCTCTCTCTCTCTCTCTCTCTCTCTCTCTCTCTCTCTCTCTCTCTCCTAAGGTTGTGGTAACATGTTATTAGAGCGAGTTTAATCCTCGCCATCCCCCTCCGCTGCCTTCCTCCTCGATCTAGAGACATTGCCTGTGCCTGCGACAAGCCCGTCGCCCTGCGCCTTGCATCCGATCGGCCCTCGCCCGATCGGCCCTCTATCGGTCCTCTAGCCCTCTTGCAGCCTGTTGGTCTTCTGGCGGCCCTTTCTGTAAAGCCTGCCGATTATCCACCAGCCTTCCTGCAGCCTGTCAGTTTTCGACCGACCCTTCCAATAGAGCCTACCGACTATCTGTCGGCCCTCCTGCAAGCTGCCAGTCCTCCGCCAACCTTTACTACAGCCCGTCAGCTATCCGTCGGCCCTCCTACAGCCTGCCAGTCTTATGTCGACCTCTCTTACAGCCCGCCAGCTATCCGTCGGCCCTCCTGTAATCCACCGTTCTTCAACCGGCCTCTTCTGTAGCCTGCTAGCTATCCGTCGGTCCTCCTGCAGCCCGTCGATCTTCCGCCGGCCTCTTCTGCAGCCCCCCAGCTCTCTATCGGATCTCTTGCAGTCCATTGTCGGCCCTTCTACAGCCAGCCGACTATCGACCGACCTCCCCTCGAGCTCGCTGGCCTCCTGAGCGGCCTCCCACGCCCTGCCCTAGTGCCCTTTGAGCCAGCCGACCTCCTCTAGAGCTCATGGACCTCCTATACAGCCTTCCGCGCCCTGCTCTCGAGCCCGTGCGGCCTCCCGCACCCTGTTCTCGAGCTCATGGGCCTCCTGTGCGGCCTCCCGTGCCCTGCTCTCGAGCCCACACGGCCTCCCGAGCCCAGCTTTTTTGCCCATCGACCTCCACGCCCTGCCCTTGAGCTTGCCAACCTCCTGAGCTGCATCCCGCGCCCTACCCTAGTGCCCGCGCGGCCTCCATGCTGATTGTTCATCGATGGCATCCGCTGATCAGTCCTCGATGCAGACCCTGGTTCAGTACTCGGTGACGACCCCGGTTCAGTTCTCGACGACGCCTCTAGAGCAGACAAGGGACTTCCTCCCTGTCTCGACAGACTTTCCTCTTATTATGATTGTTGACTAGACTACATGGTCTGCCACCGTCCGGAGTGTCCTGGATGGTCGAGCCTTGTATGGGCATCTTGATGGCTCTATACCTGCTCCTGCTGAGGCCTCTGGAGTAGGGTCCACTGCCACCTGGAGCCTGCGTGATCGTCGTGTCCAAGCATTTCTCGTTGCCTCGGTTGACTGCTAGCTTCGGGCCGACCTAGTCACATTCGCTACTACAATAGAGCTCTGGACTCATCTCACAGAGTGCTTTGTGGAGCAGAGCGAGGCCCGTGAGTATCAGCTTCTGTCTCAAGCTCAGTCTACTCAGTAGGGGGAGTAGACGATTCAGCAGTTTCACAGCCTCATGCGTGGCTACTGGCGTGAGTTTCAGGCATTGGAGCCCCTTCTGCTGGAAGTGTCCAGAGTCAGTGTCTCTTGGTGTGAGCTGCAATTCTTTCGGGAACAACGATAGCTTTATCAGTTCTTGATGGCTCTTTGCCCTGAGTTCTCTCCCCTTGCGGGACAGCTGATCCATAGAAATCCCCTTCCTCGTCTTGATACTGCTGTAGCTGAGCTAATTGCCGAGGAGACTCGTCTTCATATCGTTTCAGTTCGTCGGACTGTTGTACCGTCCAACCTTGAGGGTATTCTTGTTGCTGCTCCACCTCCGAAGTCTACCTCCACAGCTCCGCTCTCTCGCGGTCCTTCTCGTTCCTCTAGTACGTCTGGTGGCCCACCTGACAATCAAAGGTGCATCTACTATGGCAAGTCAAGGCACATGGTCGACTCCTGTATACAGCTTCACCCAGAGAAGTGTGCCAGCCCACCTACCCATGGTCGACTTACTACAGCAGCTGCTGCTGCCCCTACCTCTGATGCTATTACGACGGATTATCTTCAGCATCTCGAGATATGCCTTGAGCAACTCTTTTTGCAGCCTACCTCTGGCTCCTCCAAACCTCAGTCTTCTTTGCCACCTCGGTAACTCTGCACCATGGATTATAGACTATGGGGCCTCTCATCACATGACCCCAGACCACTCCATCCTTAGTGTCTGCTCACCTGCCTCCTGTATTCCTCCAATCCATACTACAGATGGCTCCCTTTTAGTCATCTCGCAGACTAGGTCCATCACTATCGCTTCAACCCCTATATGCCTTCTCTCTCTATCTTTTGTCTTGCATGCACCTCAGCTTTGCGTGAATTTAATTTCTATTAGTAGCTTATGTGATTCTGGACTAACAATCACTTTTTCTTCCTCTTCTTGTGTTGTGCAGGATCCACGCTTGGGACAGAGAATTGGCGCTGCTCATAGGGCTAACAGACTCTACCACCTGGAGTATCTTCATCTACCTGTTGTTCCTCCTTCAGTCTTTTGTGGTGTTGTCTCTTCTGATGCCGACCTGTGGCACAGGAGATTAGGTCATGTGTTCGAATCTCGGCTTAAAAGTCTTTTCTAGTATAGAGCTTTAGGTCGAGGTTCCTTTTCTTCTCTTTCTTTTTTATATGGGATGTCAGTTGGCTAAGCATTCAGCTAGCCCCTTTTCTTCTAGTTTGTCAAGGTCATTCCGTTTGATCTCATGTACTCTGATATTTGGGAGCCTGCACCTTTATCTTCTATGAATGGTTATCTTTATTATGTTTGTTTTCTTGATGACTATTCTCGTTTCACGTGGGCCTATCTCCTTCATCAGCGATCTGATATTGTTGAGGTCTATCAGACCTTCATAGCTATGGTTCATACTTAGTTTCATGCTTGTATCAAGACCTTTTGGTCTGATTGCGCTCGTAAGTATCTATCCTCTACTATGCGCTCTACTCTTTAGTCCCATGGGACTCTCTTCCAATAATCTTGTCCCCACACTCATGAGCAGAATAGGGTTGCTGAGCAGAAACATCGTCACATCCTTGAAACAGCTCGTGCTCAATTTCTCTCCTCGTTCGTTGCTCGCTCCTTCTGGATAGAAGCCATTTTAACGTCTGCCAACCTTATTAACATTACCCCCTGCTCCGTCCTCTTGAGTGTTTCTCCTTATGAGCGTCTCTATGACACCCCTCCCGACTACAGCATGTTACATACTTTCGGGTGCATGTGCTTTGTCCTCCTTCCTCCCTATGAACGTAATAAGCTTTCAGCTTGATCCACTAAGTATATACTCTTGGGATTCAGTTCTGAGTACAAGGGGTACCGTTGCTATGACCCCTTGGCTCATTGTCTTTGCATCTCTCAATATATATCCTTTATCGAGAATGTTCCGTACTACTCTGTTATGTCTCAGGATCTCACCTTTCTTGTGGTTCCTCCAGCTCCCTCCTGGTGTCTCAGCCGACTCCTCCTGTGACACCTTCTCCTCTTGCTCCTGCTCTTGAGCCCTTACCTTCTGTTACAATGGTAGCCCCTCCTCCTTCTTCTCCTTCCATCTCAGATGAGATTTCTTCTGTGTCTCATTTCTCTCCCTTGGGTCCCTCAGGCTCTTCCACTATTTCCCCCTTTTCTCAAGTGTATTCTTGTCGTTGTCAACCTACCCTATTATCTATTCCATCTTCGTTTGACTGTGACTCTTCTGGTATGCCGTCTATCTCGAGTAGCCTTCCTCTACCGAATATGGATCCCATTACTCCTCCTTGCTAGCCCCAGCGCGAGCGCCGCTACCCTGACTACTTTGGCTACTCTTCTAACCATTTTGACTTTGCTGCAGTCACTTCCTACTCGCCCTTGTTCACTGCTTGCCTTACCTCATTTCACACTGATAGAAAGCCCATATCCTATAGAAAGGCACTACAGTACCCTATGTGGCAGCAAACTATGGCTGAGGAGTTCCATGCCTTTGAGCAGACTCAGACGTGGGAGGTTATCCCTCTACCTGCTGGTGTTGATCCCATTAGCTGCAAGTGGGTCTTCAAGATCAAGCATCATCCTGATGGCTCAATTGATCGTTACAAGGCCCGTCTTGTTGCCCGGGGTTTTACTCAGGTGTACGTGATTGATTATGATGAGACTTTTGCTCTGGTGGCTCAGATGACCACCATTCGTACCCTCCTTGTTGTTGTTGCTGCTAAAGGTTGGCCCTTGCTTCATATAGATAAAAATAATATGTTTCTTCATGGTGATATCTCCAAGGTTGTTTATATGCAGCCTCCTCTTGGTCTTCATACACCCTATCAGCACGTCTGTCGTCTCCGTCGGGCTATTTATGGACTCAAACAGGCTCCTCGTGCCTGGTTTGAGCATTTTTTTCATGCCGTTACTGAGATTGGCTTTGTGGAGAGTTTCTAGGATCACTCTATGTTTGTGCGGACTTGCCCCCAAAATCGGGCTATCATCCTTCTCTATGTTGACGACATGATCCTTACTGGTGATGACTTTGGTGCCATAGTCTCTCTTCAGCAGTATCTTTAGAGTCAGTTTCAGATGAAAGATGTTGGTTCCCTACGCTACTTTCTTAGCCTGGAGGTTGCTAGGGGTGCTAGGGGGATTCCACTTTCTCAGTAGAAATACACGACTGACATCATGGGTTATTCTGCTCTTTCTGACTATCGTATAGTTGACACACCTCTTGAGCTTCATGTGAAGCTCCGTCCTACTAATGGAGAGCCCCTATCCAATCCTACCAGGTCCCTAGAGATAGTTGGTCAGATCAATTATCTTTGCATCACCAGACCTTGCACATATAGTTAGTATTCTTAGCTAGTTCGTGGATGCACCTCACTCGGCTAATTGTGCTGCTCTCCTCTGGGTCCTTTGGTATCTTCGAGGCACTATTACCAGGTTGCTTTTTTCTCATTGACCTCCTCCTGGTTCTTAATGCATATTTTGGTGCTGACTGGGTTGGTGACCCGACTACTCATCGCTCTACTAGTGGCTATTGTCTGTTTCTGGGTGACTCTCTGATCTCCTGGAAGAGTAAGAAGTAGAAGTTTGTCTCTCTCTTCAGCACTGAGGCTGAGTTTCGTGCTATGGCTACTACTACTAAGGAGGTTGTTCATTTCCGGCGTCTTCTTTGTGAACTTGGTGTCGCTACCTCTGACCCTACAACTCTTTATTGTAATAACAAGAGTGTTATTCAGATTGTCAGCAATCTGGTTTTTTATGAGCAGACAAAGCACATTGAGCTCGATTGTTACTTGTCCAGAGAGCAGTACGAGGCTGGCATCATCTCTCTGCCCTATGTGTCTTCTACCGAGTAGATTATTGATTTTTTCACAAAGTCCCATCTCACTCCTTATTTTCGGTTTCTTACTAGCAAACTCTCAGTATTTGATCCACCGTGAGTTTGCGGGAGGGTGTTAATGTATATTGTAGGTTATACATATGAGTTAGGTGTACATGACTCTCTCCCTACACATGTATGTGCTTATATATTCATGGCTATTGCCCTAATGAGAATTATCCGTCATTTTCCCAAACCCTAGCCCTCTCTCTCTCTCTCTCTCTCCCTCCTAGGGTTGTGGTAACACTCTGTTTTTCTCTATTTTCTTCCCCTTTTTCTCTCTATTTTTATGTTTGGTGAATCACACCTGATATATCTATCTTATGAGGAGGAGGGGTGTTTCATATGGGTTAGGAGTCCGTGTTCCAAAAGCACAACTCTCTCCTCCTCTTTCTCCCATCTATCTCAAGTGCCCCCCCCCCCCCCCCCCCCCCCCCCCCCCCCCCGTGCATCTCTTTTAAAAGTCAATCAGATGGCAACAATCTTCACCTTGGCCTTTAAATACCAAGCCAACTAGAAGAACCATATGAAAACTCCATCAAACTTGATATGTTCTAAGAACTAGTGAACTTCCATATCTATCATTGTTGCCACCTTTTGCACCCATACCGGGTGCCCAATCGATCATCATGTCTGATGATTGACCAAGTCCAAGGAATCATTGAACTTGCCTACTGAAATCCACTTCTTGATCAACCTTGTTCCACCTGAGATTGCTTTACCTGTAGTCTTGTTGTGTACCTAACCCTTTGCACTTGAAGTTATATTCACAACAACCTAGTACATGCCTCTACTTAAGGCTTCCTTCATGATCACTGAAGTACCATTCCAGACCTCCACAACTCCACCTTAACTGGTGAACTTGTAATCGAGATAATCTAATTTAGAAAGAGAAATCAATTAGCTCTCATACCCATAACATGACAAACACTTTTGCGTGTCTGAACTGACCCGTCAAACATTGTCAAATAAATATCACCAACTCCCTATACCACCATCTTGGAGTCATCGCCCATCGTCATCCTGCCATCCTCATACCTTGCATAGTTGTTGAATCATTTTTTTTTTTGAGAACCCTACTTGTTGAATCATACGATAAGTAAACATACATGATGTGCGGCCCTACTATCCAGTACCCAACCTCGACAAGATTTTTTATCACAAGTAGCCGCCAAGGCAAACCCCTCATCATAATCTTATGACGAAACTAGATTATCATCATCATCATATCAACAACTGCCTTGCCATTGACTCACTTTGAACTATTTTCTTAACTCTCTCCATTACCTTTCCTATTGCAATAACTTTTAAAGTGTC
Organism: Chamaelirium japonicum; assembly: GCA_947650365.1. NCBI lineage: Eukaryota > Viridiplantae > Streptophyta > Magnoliopsida > Liliales > Melanthiaceae > Chamaelirium > Chamaelirium japonicum. The sequence goes on from OX393557.1 coordinate 64,580,822, forward strand.
CGTAGTGCCCGCACTTCCAACAAGTATATTGCTTCTTCTTGTTCGACCGTCCTTTTGCCACCAAGCACACCGCTTGACTTTCGTTACTAACACTTGTCCCTTCATTCGCAACTCATTGAAAGAAATGCACCAGTAACATCCTCCAAATTAATAGAGCATTTTACATAGAATAATGTGATCTTCATATGCTCTAAAGACGAGAGAAGCAAACCTAAAAGAAGCAATGTCTTGTCCTCCCCCTTCATGTCTTCAGTGACATTCAACAGTACTAAGATTAATTGATTAAATATACTCAGATGCTCGTTAATTCACATACCATATTCCATTCGCAACATGAACAACTTCTACTTCAAGTATAACCTATTAGTGAGCAACCGCGTCATATACAAACTCTCCAGCTTTGTTCAATGTTTCGCTGTTGAAACTTCACCTTCCATGTTTGACAAGATGCACTTTGCAAGATAAATTTGTATTCCACTTGCGGCCTTTAGATCAAATTTCTCCCAATCATTATCGTTCATATTTGATAGCTTCGAACCCTTCAGTGCCTTGTGCAACCCTGATTGGATCAGTGCATCCCTGACTTGAATCTGCCACAAGCCAAAATTGATCCTGCCGACGAACTTCATATTCGGTAGATCCGTCGTCATCTCTACTTCGACCTTCGTAAACCCTTGCACCGAACCGAAGCTCTGACCTAGGCACCGAACCGAAGCTCTAACCGTGGTATCGAACGAAGCCCTGATACCACTCGTTACAGCGGAAGCAAAACATTGGATCAGTTAAAAATCAAAGTATTCCAAAATCACACCATAGAGAAATCCAACATCAATAACATGCACAAGAACACCAAGATTAACCAAAAAGCCTCCTATACCTGATTAAAGACCACTAGGCAACAACGATATGGAATTCACTATGAAAGTGCATGGTTACAGTATATCAAACCTCACTAGTCTCACAAGCTCATCTCAGAACACCAACAAAGAAAAAACCTTGAGACACAAGAAATTACAGAGAAATGGCCACAGAAAACCGGCGCCAAGAGAGACCGCCAAGAGAACCCTCAAGAAGTGTGAGATCCGATGAGGAGTCCGTCCCGAAAAGCCTTCCTCACTTATCTATTTTTTTTCTCTCTTTTCTTTATTTCTCTTTTCCGTCATTCCTTTCTTTGTTTTCCATGACGAGAATCGCACCCAGTGGGGCTGTCTTACAAAACGGATGGGGCGTTTCTATTGAGTTGGTGGCTCAATATCAAGACCACAACTTGGATTTCGCACGGGCCAGGTATGCCCTCTTCCAAAAAACAAAAGAAAAAATTATTTGATCATAAAAGGGTGTATATACCCTCATCCCTCAAACCCTGGGTCATAAGGGGAGGTCCACTAGAGAATAGATGAAGACACCATTTGTCCATCCTCAGCTGATGTGGAACTAAATCCCAACAAATCTCCTCCTCCCACTAAGGCCTGAGGGCGAAGCCAACTCCGCCTTCTCATGTGGGTTTGAGAGACTAATCTGGCGCTCGAGAGGCATGAACGCCTGCAAGGAGGCCTAGGGTGCGGATGGAGGACCCCCCCCCCCCAATAAACATTTTGCGCATGTTTTATCACTCGTTGTATGTTCAAATAGCATTTTCCTTGTTTTTTTTTCCTAGATGCAATAGAATTTTAATCTTAGTGAAATGAAGTTATTGATGAATCTTTTAAGGTTGCATTTGATTGCCGAGAAAGTTTAAAATAAAAAAATTGTTAGAAAAAAAGGGAGGGAGAAAAGAATTGCATTTTCTTACTACTGCTTGGTTGTCTGAAAAAAATAATAATAATTTAACTATATTTTTCCTTCCCATGTTTCTCCATATTTTTACAAAATTTTATTTTGGTCTTTGGAAAAAAAACTAGTTCTTATGAAAAAGATATTTTCTTACGAGAATCACACTTTTTCGTCAAATAAACACTAATTTATATTACTTTACTCCTTTCCAATATTTTACCGACAACCAAACACAGGACAAAACAAAGACTTTGCTTGTTTGGCCATAGGCCCATAACCAAAGCCTTCTATTTGTTTCTTGGATACCAAGATCAGTATCCTTAGCAATACAAGACTCTTAAATAGGAATCAAGATTCATTTCCTAATTTGTCCACTTCCCTAAGCCTGCTGGGCCGTATGCCTCATGCCAATCTTTTTTTTTTTTGTGGTACATATTGTCAATCATTTTCAAAAAAAAAAAAGGAATATAATCCTTGGTTATCGGGGCTAAACATCATATTTAATTATTCAATCTTCGTCATCATGCATTGTTTTTATCCCTTCATGATTTTTTCTTGAATAATCCTTGGTGCCATGATCTAGACATAGTATTTAATTATTTCAGCATCATAATTTTTTATTACATCGAGACAGCGCGGAGTGCCAAGAAAAACTCTAATTAATAAATCACAACAAAACAAAAGCCTGACAAGAGCATCTCAAGGTTGTCTACTTGATGTCAACAATCGAACAAGGTGCCAGAAAACATGGCCAAAGCAACTAGGTGAAAGGACCGCCAAGAAACCCAAAAGTACACTTAGTGGTTACTTGTTTAGTCCCACATCAGTAATGGGGAGATCGGGAGTTTGCTTAGGTACTATGATGAGATTTTTTCCTACAACTTGAGTTTTGGGGTTAAGAAAATTTCAACATAGTATCAGATCTAGGTCCGAATCTCATCCGGGAGTGGGGGCCTTGCCCTTTATTTGTTGTCCATATGCATAGTCTGATAGTGTCGATCTGCACGTGAGGGAGAGTGTTGGCATTTGTTGTTGTCCATATGAGGGGGCGTGTTTAGCCCAATATTGGCTATTGGGAGATCAAGAGTTTGCTGATATATTATGACGGGACCTCCCCCTGCAACTCGAGTTTTGGGGTTAAAAAAATTTCTACATCAAGAAACAATCCTCCAAAGTTCTTCCAAATGAGAAAGAGACTAGATGAAGATGATCATAAGGTAAGAACTGATACAAAATCATAAGGTAATAATTAATACAACAATCCTCCAATCCCCATTTGAACCACATCGCTAGACCTCCCCTTTCTGCACAGAAGTGGACATCGGTGGTTCATAGGAGGTATAATCAGCGCCTTAAAGCTCAGTTGTCGTCAAAGGGGAACCCCAGGGTCTCAGTCACAGATAAAACCCCCATTGCCCTCAATGGTTGGAAACCCAGAGTTATTTCTTACCTACCTAAGCATCGAGATTCGATGAGGCCATATTGTTTCAAATTGTTAGGAGATGACGGCTATGGTTTGGAGAGAATGGAATGCTCTCTATTGAGGGACTCAAGTCCAATATATATATATATATATATATATATATATATATATATATATATATATATATATATATATATATATATATATATATATATATATATATATATATATATATATATATATATATATATATATATATATATATATATATATATAGAGAGAGAGAGAGAGAGAGAGAGAGAGAGAGAAATGTTAAAATGCGGCATGCGGTGTCGCACCGCAGCCATCTAATGCACCGCTGCGGTGCGTGCGATGCACGCAGCGGTGCATCAGACGGCTGCGGTGCGACACCGCACGCCTATATATATATATATATATATATATATATATATATATATATATATATATATATATATATATATATATATATATATATATATATATATATATATATATATATATATATATATATATATATATATATATATATATATATATATATATATATATATGAGGAATGATAAAATGCGGCGTGTGGTGTGTGCGGTGTCACACCGCAGCCGTCTGATGCCCTCGCTACGTGTGTGTGATGCACCTAGAGGTGCATCAGATGGCTGCAGTGCGACACCGCACGCATATATATATATATATATATATATATATATATATATATATATATATATATATATATATATATATATATATATATATATATATATATATATATATATATATATATATATATATATATATATATATATATATATATATATATATGGGGCCGGGGAGCCTGCACCCGAGGTCCAGCAATGACACTGTACCTCTTGCTTGTTTACCACTCTAGAAGATTTGGAATTTGATGAAATTTGGTGAGGGTGTTGTCTAGGGTCAGATGATCATCCTCACCAATTTTCATCAAATTCCAAAACTTCTAAGGGGATCAAATGGTCGAAGCAAAATTTATAGATTTTAACGATGACTGCGGACAGCTGATTTTGCTTCGACCATTTGACCCCCCTAGAAGTTTTGGAATTTGATGAAAATTGGTGAGGATGATCATATTACCCTATACAACACCGTCACCAAATTTCATCAAATTCCAAAACTTCTAGGATGGTAAAACAATGCCTGAGGTGCAGCAACAACGCTGCACCTTAGGTCCAGGCTCTCCTTTCCCTATATATATATATATATATATATATATATATATATATATATATATATATATATATATATATATATATATATATATATAGAGAGAGAGAGAGAGAGAGAGAGAGAGAGAGAGAGAAAGAGAAATGCTATAATGCGGCATACGGTAAGTGCGGCACTGTACCACAGCCGTCTGATGCACTGCTGCGTGCATGTGATGCACGCAGCGCGAGCATCAGAAGGCTGCGGTGCAGTGCCGCACGCACCGCATGCCGCAGCATAGCATGACCCTATATATATATATATATATATATATATATATATATATATATATATATATATATATATATATATATATATATATATATATATATATATATATATATATATATATATATATATATATATATATATAAGAATACACAAGCAACCAGACCCGACTGTACATAGAACCCGACCCGGTATATACATTAATACTCTCCCTCAAACTCACGATGGATCATGTACCGAGAGTTTGCTTATAAAATGACGAAATCGAGCAATCTCTAAACCAATTTGAGAAATAAACTACATAAATTAACGACAAGTAAAGTTTGTCTTTTAATAAAAGATGGTTAATTCATATTTTTTAGTGCTAAAAAACGACGGGTATTGAAAAACGATAGACTGAAAAACAACATACTAAAAAATGACGATCATTGCTCGTCCTTTTTCAATAATATTGGTGTCGTTAATCGTAAGGGGCTTCGTCTGCTCTGTCGAAGAAATAAATGGCAAGGAGATGATGTTTGTAAGAAACTCCTACCGAACATAATGATAGTCGACCTCGATGTGTTTGATCCGTTTATAAAAAATCGGGTTGCTAGCAATCTGAATAGCACTTCGGTTGTCACAGAATAGAGGTCTAGCCTAGAAAATCCTAACTCTCAAGTCGAGTAGAAGGCATCGAAGCCAGATAATCTCTATAGTGGTGAAAGCCATAGCCCAGTATTCATCTTCGGTGCTGGAGCATACAACAGACTCCTATTTCTTGCTGCGCTAAGAAATAAGGGAATCACAATGGAATACACAGTAGTCGATGGTAGAGCAGCGGGTAGCAACATCTACAGCTCAATTTGCATCGGAGTAAGCACGCAGAACCAGTATAGAGGTGGAGAGAAATAGCAACGAATGAGTAACGGTGCCACGGAGATACCGAATAATTCGAAAAACTTCTGCAAAGTGAACCGAGTGAGGAGCCTTAACGAACTGGCTGATAATTCCAAAGACATGGGCAATGTCAAGCCTAGTCATGGTGAGATAAACTAGCATCCCAACTAGCCGCTGGCAACGAGAAATATCCTGGAGAGGCTCACCATCTATAGAGGGGAGCTTCAAGTTAAGCTCCTTGGGCATGTCAGCAGTACAAGAATCAGTGAGAGCAGCCTCGACAAAAATATCGTAGATATACTTCTGTTAGGAGACCAACAATCCTCAAGCTGACCGATCAATCTCAAGGCTAAGAAAGTATCGGAGACGGCCCAGATCCTTCATCTCGAACTGACTCTGAAGGTGACGCTAAAGGGATGGTAACACTGTCATCCCTGGTGATGATCATATTATCCACATACAAAAGCAACACAATAATACCCTAACTAGAGGAGTAAGTAAACAGAGCATAGTCAGAGTGTCTCTCTACAAACCCAGCTTTCAGAACTGCACTGCGGAATCGCACAAACCATGCCCGAGGTGCTTGTTTGAGCCATATATAGCCCGGCACAGACGGCAAACGTGCCCTGGAGGAATAGAAATACCCGGAGGAGGAGCCATATATACCTCCTCGGAGAGGTCACAGTGAAGGAACGCATTGGTGACATCCATCTGATGGAGAGGCCATTCTCGAGCAGTGGTCATAGCTAAGAGGGTGCACACAGTAGTCAAACGTCTCCTCACAGTCAATCCTATACTCCTAGGAGAAGCCACAAGCAACGAGACGGGCCTTGTATCGCATAATGGAACCATCAGGTCGAGTCTTGACCTTGAAGATCCATTTGTTGCTGAGAAGTACCACGCCGGAGGGATAAAGAACCAGATCCATTGTCTGGGTCTGCTAAAAAGTCTCAAGCTCGACTGACATTGTCTACCGCTACTCTGGGTGTAAAGTTACCTCACGGTATGGCTGGGGCTCCCAGTGGGTATAAAGGGCAGCAAGGAAAGCCTGTTAAGACAGAGAGTAGAAGGCAACAACAGAGTAGCCACAGGAGTCAGAAGAGTCAGGGGTACAGGCAGAGTAGCCAAACTTGTCGGGAGAGTAGGCATATCTGTCAGGAGGGTGATGTTCACACACATGGTAGCGCCGAACAGGATCAGGATCCGCGATCGGATAGGAGGGAGCAACAGCAACAGGTGAGGGAGTACCAGTATGAACTGATTCGGGAGGAGGACATCGAGAAAACCTCTAATTAATAAATCACAACAAAATCTTGACATGAGCATCTCAATGTTGTCTACTTGATGTCAACACTCTAACACGGTGCCAGAAAACATGACCAAAGCAACTAGGTGAAAGGACCGCCAAGAAACCCAAAAGTACACTTAGTGGGTAGCGAAACCAACCTTGCTAGCTACACATAAAATCATGCAATCAGTTGTTGGTGTTTGTTGTTGTCCACTCGAGGGAGCATGCGACTTGTTTAGTCCCACATCAGCTATGAATAGATCGGGAGTTTGCTTATATACTATGCTGAGACTTTTTCCTACAACTTGAGTTTTGGGGTTAAGAAAATTTCAACATGGTATCAGAGCTAGGTCCGAATCTCAACCGGGTGTGGGAGCCCCGCCCTTTATTTGTTGTCCACGTGCATACTCTGACAATGTCGAACTGCACGTGATGGAGAGTGTTGGCGTCTGTTGTTGTCCATATGAGGAGGCGTGTGACTTGTTTAGTCCCACATAGGCTATTGGAAGATCAAGAGTTTGCTTATATACTATGATGGGACCTTTCTCTACAACTCGAGTTTTGGGGTTAAGAAAATTTCAACATCCAGAAACAATCCTCCAGAGTTCTTCTAAATGAGGAATGAGACTAGATGAAGATGATCATAAGGTAAGCGTTTATATAAGGAATTATATTTTTCTCTGTATCAAATTATAAGTCAAACTTGCTAAAGTGAAACAACATTTCTACATCAATCTTACATAATATTTTAGAAATATAAAATTCATGATAAAAAAGCATCAAAAAAAAAAAACCCAAAAACTACTTCCATGCTTTATTTTTTTTACCCATGTATGCAAAAAACCAGCCAGAAAGTTAGCGGAAGCAATCTTTAAAGAGAAGGAAACCAAAAGAATAATTGAAGGCAAGTTCAAAGAAAGTAATTAGGACTTTGATTAAACAAATGTCTTTGACATCTATGGACTAACCTCTACATCAAGCACTTAGCCAATCACCGTGTGAACACACGTGTTGTGTGGCCCTGCAATGCAGTACCCAACCTCAATGTGATTTTTCATAACAAGTTGCCGCCAAGACAAACTCCTCATCAGAATCCCTTGATGAAACTAGATTAGAGTCATCATCAATATCAACAACTGCCTTGTCGTTAACTGGCTTTGAGCTATTTTCTAGACCCGCTTCGTTACCTTTCCTTTTGCACTCACTTTTAAAGTGCTCATAGTGCTCGCACTTCCAACAAGGATAATGCTGCTTCTTATTGTTCGACCATATTTTTGCTACCAAGCCCACAGCTTGACTTCGGTTACTAACATTTCTCTTCATCCACAACTCATTTGAAAGAAGTGCTTCAGTAATATCCTCCAAATTAATGGAGCCTTTTCCATAAAGTAATGTGATCTTCATATGATCTAAAGACGAGGGAAGCAAACCCAAAAGAAGCAATGACTTCTCCTCCTTCATGACTTTACTGGCATTCAATAGTTTTGATATTAATTGAATAAAGATACTCAAATGCTCGTTTGATGCAAAACAACGCATGCGATGATGATGTAAGTAGCTGATTGAACGAACAAGGCTTCACAATTAATTATGAGATCCAGGCATAAAAAATTAATTCAAGCAAATAACATGGAATGATGGTTTTAACAGGAATACTAGCACGAGACCGACCACTTCTGAGTCCAAGAAATCAATGAATAGTACTTAAGCTATATAGAAATAGTCCTACTCACAATTCAAGATTAGCAATTTAACAGAGTAGGTGGAAACACACAACTCCTGCGGGTGGGCAGCATTCGGCACATATAAAATGCAAGAGTTCAATTCAAGGTGTCTACCGTTGATACTTGACTGTGGAAGGGGCATACCTACTAAGGGTTATGAGGAGCCTTAGGGGCCTCTAGTGGTGGAAGGACTAGTGCAAGGGTCTCTGGCTGGGTCGAGATTGAAGCAGGAGTCTCTGGCTGGTCGGGGTCGGTGCGAGAAGTATGAGGGCCGCCACGTTCTAATGTACTGGTGTGTCCGGATGCCAGCGACGGTGCTAGTCGCTGATGCTGAGATGGGCCTCGGCGACGCAAGCAACCGTGTAGGTGATACGGTCCATGTACTCTTTACGCTTTCGCCTTCATCGAACTGAAAATCGAGAAAATAGGAGCGGATGTTGAGATATCCATTTTCGTCGTGGATCAAACCATGATCCGAGTCAGGGTCGGGCATGCCGAAATGGTCTGGAGGCACATGTTCGGAAACGAATCAGGGTTGGGTTGCAGAGGAGTGGAGAGGAGAGAGGGGTGGAGGGGGATCGAGTCGGGTTTTGGGGCAGGCTATAGAGGAGGAGGGGAAGGGGAGGGTGCGGGAGGGGCTGGGGTCGAGCTACGGGGAGAAGGGAGATGGGATTGGAGGTGGGATGCGGCCGGCTGCGAGGCAAAGGGACGGGGGTGGAGGGGTCGGGCGGCAGTGGGCTACGGAGGAGGAAGGGAGGCCAGGTGGGGGCTATGGGCTCGGAGGAGGAGGAGGGGTCGGAGGTGGGCTACGGGCTCGGATGAAAGGGGAGGGGTTTGGACGGCGGTGGTCTGTAGAGGAGGAGGAAGGGGTCTGGGTGGGGCTGAGGGATCAGAAGGGAAGGTAAGGAGGGGTCGGGGTAGGTTGCAGAGGATGAGGTAGGGGCCAGGTGCGGTTGCGGTCTCGGAGAGGGGGGGGGGGGAGGAAAGGGGGTCGAGGAGATCACAGGGGGGAGGGATTGTTCGCGAGAGGAGAGAGAGGGGGGGGGGGAGTTGTATGGACTGGGATTTGGGGAAAATAGGGGCGGGATCCACTAGGGTTTCACACACCTAGTTGGAACCTAGCGTTTCACACACCTAGGGTTGGGTTTGGGGCTTCACACATCTCACCCTGGTTTCTCTAAACACATGTAGAGAAAAATAGAAATTTATTATTCATTCCATACCATCAACTGACAAAGGGGTGGCCTATAAATAAGGCTTGCAACACCAACCCAAAGTCCCTACAAAACAAGGTGGGACTAAATAACAACATGTAGAAACAAAATAAAATAGCAAGGTGCGGAGTCGACCCTGAATAGGAAATCAAAGTCATAGGCTCAAGTGGTGCCTCCTGGGCTGGTACACGTGCCATCGGCGTGACTCAATTTCCCCATCATTATCCTGGGGTGGGAGAGAACTCGCCCTATCGAGTAAGGTTCGGTGCGGCTCTCGTACAGCTCCAGCGGATCCGAGTCAAGCTTTTGAAGTTCCTGGAGCTCTACCCATGTGTCCTCAGTAGGGGGTCTCCCTTTCTAGTGAATCAGGTACCAACGGGTTCTATCTCCTCTACTAGAGAAAATTTTGTCATTCAGAATTTTATCAATGCCTTCTGCTGTATGATTTGGGAGATTTTGGAAAAGTGGAGGTAGGGAGGGGCTCTCAAAGGTAGGGTCCAGGGTAGGCTCGTCTATCAAAGGATTACCAAGGTTAAAATTTGGGCCCTTGTAAGCCACTAAATCTTCAATGTTGAAAGTTGAACTAATGCCAAAACCTGCAGGCAGTTCGATAACATAGGCATTGTCATTTATCTTCCTCAGGACCCGAAAGGGACTGGCACTGCATGCATGTAGTTTCTTAACAGCTCCCGGGGGAAACCGTTCCGAACGGATCTGGATCATCACATAATCTCCGATGTTAAAAGTTTGAATTCGCTTCCGAGCATCGGCTCGTAATTTATAGTTAGCATTGCTCTGTTCAATTTTGCTACTGATTTCTTTATGTAACTCATGCTTATGTGATGCAAATGCAAATGCATACTCAGAGACTCTATAGTAACCAGTCATTGGAATATGGTCTATCGGTTTCCTAGACTTAAAACCATATACGATTTCATGAAGACTCATGCATGTAGTTCTATTAACAGATGTTATGTAAACTCAGCAATAGACAGTTTAAGATCCCAACTCTTGACATGTTCACTTACTAAGGTTCGCAGAAGGTTCCCTAGACTCTGATTGACAACTTCCATCTGGCCATTAGTTTGAGGGTGGAACGCGATGGAGAATTAAAGCTTTGTGCCTAATATGTGCCACAAGGTCTTCTAGAAGAAACTGGTGAATTTGACATCCCTGTTGAACACGATGGTCTTGGGCAACCTGTGTAACCTAATGACTCCAAAGAATATCTTGGTGACTCGGGACGCATCGGAGGTTCTGGAGCATGGCAAGAAATGAGACATCATGGAGAAGCAATCCACCACAACTTGAATTGAATCGTGCTTTCTGAGGGTCTTTGGGAGACCAAGCACGAAGTTCATGGTGATATCTTTTCAAGGGCAGTTTAAAACCAATAGTGGGGTATATATGCCGGTATTTTGCTTTTGCTGCTTAGCCAGCTGGCAGGTGTGACACTGACTCACATGCTTAGCGACATCTCGTTTCAGACTCGGCTAGAAAAATCGGTACTTGACAGCCTCGATGGTCTTCTTGCTGCCGAAATGACCGGCAAGACCACTAGCATGTAGTTCCCAAACAAGAAATTCGCGAAGAGATAATCGAGGAATACACAACCAACGGTCGCAAAAGAGGTAGCCATCTTGCATAAGGTACCCATCAACCTCTCAAACGGCCCCATATGGTAACAAGACATGTATTTCACCAAAGTGAGGGCAAGACTCGAACTTAGCCTTCAGTTTTTTAAAACCCTCAACCATAGTGGTCAACTTGGACATAACAAACACACGACGACTGAGGACGGCGGCGGCCTTGTTTTCGACTCCAGCCTTATGGCGTAGGGTGAAGGTGTAATCCTGGAGGAATTCCACCCAACTACCATGTCGCGCATTCAACTTCTTCTGGGAGTAGATATACCGCAGAGCCTCATGGTTAGAGTAGATGACAAATTCTTGTGGGAGCAGGTAATGCTGCCAATGACAAAGAGATTGGATCACCACATATAATTCTTTGTCACTGGTAGAGTACCGCTGGCAAGTATCATTCAACTTCTCGCTGAAGTAGGCAACGAGATAACCTTCCTGGGAGTGGACGCCACCTATGCCAAGCTCTGAGGCATCACAGGCCACTTCAAAAAATTTAGAAAAATCATGGAGGCATATGATGGGGGCCTCAACTATTCTTTTCTTAATCTTTCCAAAGGCCTTGGAGGCGGCAATCGTCCACTCGAACTAGCCCTTCTTGAGGTAGTCTATGATTGGGGCTATAATGGTGCCGAACCTTTTGATGAATCTTCTGTAAAAGGTGGCCAGGCCATGGAAACTTCTGACATCACGGTTGCTCTTGGGTTCAGGCCATTCTTCGATAGCACGGACCTTCTCAGGATCCGTGGAGACCCTATGGATAGAAACCAAAACCTTTAGGAAATTGACTTCAACAGCAAGGTAGGTACACTTCTTTGGATTAGCGTACAGTTCTTCTTTTCTCAGCACGACGCAAACTTGCCGAAGGCGGTCTAGATGTTACACCCGGGAATGGCTGTAGATGAGTATGTCATCAAAGTACACCACGATAAACTTTCCCATAAAAGGGCGGAGTACTTGTGTCATGACTCTCATGAAGGTGCTCGGCGCGTTGGGCAGTCCAAATGGCATAACCATCCATTCGTACAATCCGTCCTTGGTCTTAAAAGCAGTATTCCATTCGTCACCAGGGCGAATGCAAATTTGGTGGTAGCCACTCTTTGGGTCGACCTTAGAGAAGACTATGGCTCCGGATATCATATCCAGTAGGTCATCTAGACGAGGGATGGGGAAATGATATTTGACTGTTATCTTGTTGATAGCACGGCTATCTACGCATATATGCCAGGTGCCATCTTTCTTGGGCATAAGCAAAGCGGGGGTCGCACAAGGGCTCATACTTTCTTTGATAAAGCCCTTTCTTAGCAGTTCATCAACTTACTGCTTCAGCTCGGCATGCTCCGTCGGGTTCATCCTATAGTGGGGCAGGTTAGGAAGGCTTGCCCCAGGTACCAAATCAATTGTGTGTTGTATGTCATGCATTGGAGGCAATCGATCTAGTAGGTCCTTGGGGAAGACATCAAAGAACTCTTTTAGCACATGAGCAATCTCAGGAGAAATCACTTGGGTGGAGTCTTTAGGAGTTTCTCGAGCCATAAGGATCATAACTGGAGCTCCTTTCTCCATCTTCAGGCCCAACTCCTTGGCACTGGTGTAACTGACGCTGCTTATCTTCTTGGTTGGGGTGGACTTCTGTGCAGGCGGACTACTCTTGGGTTGAGAGGGCATCAGTTTGATTTTCTTGCCCTCGTGCTCAAACAGGCACATGTTATATCAGCCATAGATGAGGGCATCATTATCAAATAGCCAAGGTCGTCCCAATATGACTTGACCCACATCCATAGTCAAGACGTCACACCAGATCTTCTCCTGGTAGGCATTGAAGTTTATGGGAACCAAGCATATTGGTTGACCTCCATTGCAGTTGAGTTGATCCAGGAGACTTGGTATGGTCGAGGATGGGAAACTACTTTTAACGCGGTCTTGGAGATCACAGCAGAGGATACTGTATTGACGCAACTACCACTGTCGATAACCACTTTACAATTTTTGTCCCCAATATTGGTGAAGGTGTGGAAGATAGCGGTATGCCTCCAATCGTCTTGCTCTTTGGGCTAAGACAGAGCGCACCTTACAACTGACAACTTGGCGAGCAGCGCATACCCGTCGGCTTGGTACACAGAGTCATTTATGTCTAGCTCCAATGCCTCAACAGGTGTGCCATCAACAATGCTGATTTTGACTGGGCTCGAGCAGTTCACAGCTACGTGTTCGTAGCCTTGGCACTTGTAGTACTTGATTAGTGGACTGACTTTGGAGACATCCCTCTCGGGGCCTTTGCCTCGGTTATCTTTCTCATTGATTCAACCTGTGGTGTTTGCTTTTGGCTGGGATTGGTTAGAATAAGGCCAAATAAGGTAATTGCTCGAAGAGGGATGAGTGGCATGACTCCGAAAATCTTGGCTCATGTGAAGGTGGCTAGTTCTGATGCTATCAAGGTCTTGGACTAGAGCGTAAGCTCTTTCTAGCTCTGTGATATCTCGAGCAAGTAGTTCATTCCTTAGATCTTCTCTCAAGTCTGACCCAAACAGGAAAGGATCTGGATAGGAGTTCCAGTTCCGAGGACGTTGCAGTGACTCAAGAACTCATTGAATTTGGCGACATAATCCCTAGCCGACTTGTTGCCCTGGGTGAATTGGTGTCATTGATCCAATAGGTGGGCCTGATAAGACGGAGGTACATATTTGCCCTTTAGTTCGTTCTTCATTGTGACCCAAGTATCAATGGGGTCTTGGGTTCGAGCTCTCTCAACGCCTCTACGTTGGTCCAGTATTGACTGGCAGGTCCACTAAGCTTCATGGCAATGAATCGGACTTTCCTTGGTTCGGTTAAGGGGTACCAGGTAAAATATTGGTCCATGGATTGGAGCCAGTCCAAGAAAATTTGAGGATCATGCCTGCCATCAAAAGAGGGCACCTCTATCTTGATGCTTCGGAGATACTGTTCAGCTGAGTCTTGATTGTTCTACCAAGGTGGCCGAAGATCTTGAGGGTCCAGGGGTGGTGGAGTCTGAGGTGTAACATGGTCTAGATTGTCAAATCGAGCATTGGTGTATCGCTGGTAAGCAACAAAGTTTTGGTTCATGGTGGCAATCCTCTGAGCTAACTCAGTGAGTGTCCTAGTCAGGGTATCGTTGTCCATGTTGTAACTGTCCGACTAACTAGACTCTCCTAACAAGTATGGCCTACCTCTATGGATTGGCATGCACAGACAAATTCAGAAAATGATGCTAGCGAGTGCTAAATATAACTTCAAATGTTAAATGTTAAATGCCTATCAACGACTATGCTCTGATACCAAAAATGATGCAAAAAAACACATGAGATGATGATGTTAGTAGCTGATTGAACAAACAAGGCTTCACTATTAATTATGAGATCCTGGCAGGAAGAATTAATTCAAGCAAATAGCATGAAATGATGGTTTTAACAGGAATACTAGCACGAGATCGACCATTTTTGAGTCCAAGAAATCAATGAACAATACTTAAGTTGTATGGCAATAATCCTACTCGCAATATCAAGATTAGCAATTTAATAGGGTAGGTGGAAACATACAAGTCATGGGGGTGGGCAGCAGTCAGCACAGATAAAATGCAGGAGCTTCCATTCAAAGTGTCTACCGCTAATACTTGACTGTGGAAGACGTACCTACTGAGGGTCACGAGAAGCCTCAGGGGCCTTTGGTGGTGGAAGGACTGGTGCAGGAGTCTCTGGAGGGGTTGGGACTGGAGCAGGAGTCGCTGGTGGGATCGAGGCCGGTGCGAGAAGTATGAGGGCCACCATGTTCTGATGTACTGGCATGTCCGGATGCCAGCGGCGGTGCTAGTCGCTGATGTCGAGACGGGCCTCGGCATCGCTAGCGACCATGTAGGTGATACGGTCCACGTACGTTTCTACGCGTTCACCTTCGTCGAACTGGAAATCGAGAAAATGGGAATGAATGTCGATATATCAGTCTTCGTCGTGGATCAAGCCTTGATCCGCATCAGAGTTGGCCATGCCAGTATGTCGAAATGCTCCGGAGGCACAGGTTCGGAAATGAAACGGGGCCCGGTTGCAGAGGAGTAGAGAGGTGGGAGGGGTGGAAAGGAATCGAGTCGGGTTTTGGGGAAGGCTGCAGAGGAGGAGGCAGAGGGGGAGAAAGGGATAGCGCGAGAGGGGCTGGGGTGGAGTTGTGAGGAGGAGGGAGGCGGGACTAGACGTGGGGTGCGGTCGGCTGTGAGGTAGAGAGACGGGGGTGGAGGGGTCAGGCGGCAGTGGGCTGCAGAGGAGGAAGGGAGGCCGGGTGGGGGCTGTGGGCTCGGAGGATGAGGGGCGGTCGAAGGTGGGCTGCGGGTTGGAGGAGAGGGGCTCGGGTGACGGTGGTCTGCAGAGGAGGAGGAAGGTGGTCGGGTGGGGCTAAAGGATCGGAAGGGAAGGTGAAGGGGGGGCCGAGGTTGGCTGCATAGGAGGAGGCAGGGGCCAAGTGGGGCTGCGGTCTTGGAGGGGGAGGGGGGGGGGAGGAAAGGGGGGTTGGGGAGATCGCAAGGGGGAAAGATCGTTCGCGAGAGAGAGAGAGAGAGAGAGAGAGAGAGAGAGAGAGAGAGAGGGGGGGGGGGGGGACTGTACGGACTGGGGTTTGGGGAAAATAGGGGCAGGATCCACTAGGGTTTCACACACCTAGTTGGAACCTAGGGTTTCACACACCTAGGGTTGGGTTTGGGGCTTCACACACCTCACCTTGGTTTCTCTCAACACATGTAGAGGGAAATAGAATTTTATTATTCATTGCATACCATCAACTGACAAAGAGGCAGTCTATAAATAAGGCTTGCAACACCAACCCAAAGTCCCTACAAAACGAGGTGGGACTAAATGACAACATGCATAAATAAAATAAAATAGCAAGGTATGAGGTCGACCCTGAATAGCCAATCAAAGCCATAGGCTTAAGTGGTGCCTCCTACACTAGAACATGCCATGGGTATGGCTCGATGTCCCCTTCATCGTTACTTCTCGAACCTTCTTCCATCCACAGTGTGAACAACTTCTATTTCAGCTACAACCTATTAGGGAGTGGCCACGTCATACACAAACTCTCTAGCTTTCCCCAAAGCTTCGCTGCTGAAACTTCACTTGCCATGTTTGAAAAAGATGAATTTTCCAAGATACATTCGTATTCCACTTGCCGTCGTTAGATCAAATTCCTCCAAATGGTCATCGTTTATATTTGCTGGCTTCGAAACCTTAGTGTCTTGTGAAATTTTGATTGGATCAGTGCATCCCTAACTTGAATCTGCCACAAGCCAAAATTGATCTTGATGTCGAACTTCTCTATCCCGAACTACAAGTTCGATAGACCCGTCATCATCTCTAATCCAACCTTTGTCGACCCTTGCACCGAACCGAAGCTCTGATACCACTTGTTATAGTGGAAGCAAAAAACACAAGTCGGTCAAAATTGAGAGTATTCCAAGATCACACCATAGAGAAATCCAACATCAATCACACACACAAGAACACCAACATTAACCGGAAAATCTCCTATACCGGATGAAAAACCACCAGGCAACAACAATAAGGAATTACTATGAGAGTACATGGTTACAGTATATCAAACAGGGAGTGGCCACGTCATTTTTTCCGCTCTCTTAGTACGAGGAAGATTGCGAGGTGGGAGGCTAAAGATGCGACAGGGGCTTCGGGGGGAATTCTAATAGGGTTCAGCGACGACCTCTTTTTGTTGAAGAGTTCCAACGTTGGAGTTTTCTCCCTCACCCTGGTCCTCCAGAACAGACTAGATGGGGTGGAGTGGATGCTGTCATCCGTCTACGGGCCGACTGATCACAGTAGAGGTGACGACTTCTGGACAGAGCTATCTTTGCTCAGGACGAACTTTCCAGGGCCTTGGGTAATCGCGGGTGATTTCAACGTCACTCGAGGGTCAGAGGAGCGTCTACGCAGTGATGGAGATGCTTCGGCGATGAGAGCTTTCTCCCAGTTCATCCGTCACCAGGAGTTGATTGATTTACCCTTGTCCGGGCGTACCTTCACGTGGAGCAACAAGAGAGAAGACCCGATATTGGCTAGGCTGGATCGGTTCTTGATCTCTGTGGACTGGGACTTGCGTTTCCCTGGATCCGTGCAGGCAGGTCTGGCCTCCTGCGTCTCAGATCATGCACCGATCCTCCTATCTACGGATTCGATTTCACTTCAACGGCCTCCTTTTCGCTTTGAGTCGATGTGGACCATGGAGGAGGGTTTCGAGGAATTAATTGCAAGGTGGTGGACCGAGGCTGGGGCTGAAGAAAATTCGGCTCTGAACATGGCTAGGAAGCTCAGATTCATCAAGAAGAAGCTCCAAGTGTGGAGCAGAGCACATTTCGGGAATGTTATTCGCCAGAAGGTGTCGGTTTTGGCCGAGATTCAGGGGCTTGAGGTCAGAGGCGAGCTTGCCACCCTCACTCCCACTGAGATCTCGAGATTGAAGGAGCTTAATCAAGAGCTAGTGCTGCTCTTACGGAAGGAGGAAGGGATGTGGCGGCAGCGTTCGAAGGAGCAGTGGGTGAAGTTAGGCGATGCGAACACTTCCTACTTCCATAGGGTAGCCAATGCCCGAAGACGGAAGAACTTTCTAGCCTCCTTGTGGCACGAAGATAGGGAGCTGACGTCCACGTCGGACATTCTGGATGCTGCCACCTCCTTCTTCAAGACCTCTTTCCGGGAGGGAGAGCTTTCGACGGGGCTCTCTTTTGACTGGGCCGGTGCGGATTTCCCGAGGATTCCAGGCGGATCGGGTTTGGAGGCGGAGTTTACTGAGGAGGAGTTTCGCATGGCAGTGTTCCAGTCAAAGAGTGATGGGGCACCAGGTCCTGATGGGTTCCCCATGGAGTTTTTTCATAAATTCTGGGTCATCTTGAAGGAAGATCTTTGCCGGCTTTTTCATGATTTTTTCTTAGGCAAGGTGCGTCTCCACTGCCTCAACCACTCTTGGATCATTCTCTTGCCTAAAAAATCTGTTGCAGAGACAATCAGGGACTACAGGCCGATCTCCTTGTCAAATTGCCTCTACAAGATCATCACGAAGGTCTTGGCAAATCGCCTCGCGGAGAACATCTCTCTTTTGGTCTCTCCTACCCAGACCGCTTTCATCAAGGGGAGGCTCATACTTGATAGCGTGGCGGCGGCTCATGAGACGATCTTCCACCTACGTGAGTCGGGAGGGGAAGGAGTGCTGCTGAAGATCGATTTCGAGAGAGCTTTCGACCAGATTAGGTGGGACTTCTTGCTCGATCTTTTGAAGGCGAAGGGATTTTCAGAGGGTTGGATTGGCTGGATTAGGGAGATCCTGGTGTCCTCGAAGCTTTCCTGCCTCATTAACGGGGAGCAGGGCAGAGACTTCAAGGTTTATAAGGGCCTGAAGCAAGGTTGCCCTCTGTCCCCTTACCTCTTTATCCTGGTGGTTGATGCCTTCGATGCAGCTGTCCGGAAGGCGAATGCTGAGGGCTTGGTCCGGGGGGTCGGTGGGAGTGGCTGGACAACTTCGAACTTGCACTACGCAGATGATTCTCTCCTTTTCGCAGCGGCATGCCCGTTCCAGTTAGTCTCACTCAAGATCCTCCTCTACGGGTTGGAGCTGACCTCGGGCCTTAGAATTAACTTCCAGAAGACCTGTCTGTACTACATCGGACCGGGAGACGCCGGGGAAGGTTTGGCCAAGCTTTTGAATTGCAAAGAGGCAAAACTTCCAATGAAGTATCTTGGGCTCCCTATTAGTGACAAAGCGCTTCGTCGGGAGGATTGGGAGCAGCTCATCCTAAAGGTCGAGCGGAGACTGGAGGGATGGAAGGGCCGGTTTCTTTCTTCGGGAGGCAGGCTTGTGCTGGTCAACTCGGTCCTATCTTCGATTCCCTCTTACTACTTGTCCTTTTACTACCTGCCGTCCTGGGTGGTGGAGAGGATAGATAAGATTCGGCGTTCCTTCCTCTGGCACGGTGTGGGGGAGAATGCGGGTGGTTACAATCTGTTGAGATGGGATCAGGTTTGTCTACCAAAGAAGATGGGCGGTTTGGGGGTTCTGGATTTACACAGATTCAATATCTCAATGCTAGGGAAATGGTGGTGGCGACTTCAGCATAATTCCGGTGGGTCCTGGAGGGACGTCATCCTAGCGAGATACTTTAAGAGATTCTCGCCTTTGCAGGCCCGGGGTAGAGTTTCAGGCAAAATCTCTTACTTCTGGAGGGGCATTCTGAAGGTCAGAGATCTTTATAGGGGGGCAACTTCACTTGTTCTCGGTGACGGGCGGTCTATCAGATTCTGGAGGGACCCGTGGATCGCTGACAGACCGTTGGAGCAGCTCTTCCCATGCCTCTACTCCCTGGCTAGGAATAAGGGAGCTTCGGTTCGCTCTCAGACATTTCGGAGAAGGGGAAGCATCAGGTGGCGGGTGAAGCTCGGTGCTCCTTTGGATCAGGATGGTCGGAGGGAGTGGTCTGATCTTCTGCCTATTTTGCGGTCGGCAACCTTCAGAATATCCCGGGATGAGGTCCTCTGGAGTGCCTCGTCTTCGGGAGTTTTCTCCGTCAGCTCCTTCTACAGTCACCTTCTCCCCACAGACCAACGCCACGGACCTTCAAGAGCTATCTGGAAGTCGAAGGCCCCCTCCAAGGTGCAGATCTTTTCTCTACTTGCCTCCCGGAACAGAATTCTCACCAAGTCGGCTCTTTTGCGTAGACACCACCCGCATGTGTCGGATGCCCTGTGCACCTTCTGTGGCTCCGAGGAGGAGACAGCCTCGCATCTGCTACTAGGGTGCCCTTTTGTCAGGCCTCTGTGGGACCTTTTTGAAAGTAGATCGGGTCTTTCTTCTCACCCGAGGACTCTCAAGGCGCTATGGACTACTTGGAGGAGGAGGCATATTCCGATGTCGATCCGGAAGCCGTGGGACGTTATGGTCATGGCTATTGTATGGGTCATCTGGCTAGAACGGAACAATCGGGTCTTCAATGCCAAGTCAGCAGGGCAGGATAAGTTGAAGCAGTCTATCATCTCCCTCTTCAATGCTTGGGTTGTTCCTTGGCGTGATAAGCTAGGGGTGGAGGCGAACATCTTCTGTAACACTGTGCTTTCTTAGTTTTTAATGGCTTCTGGTTGGGGTCCGCCAAACCCTCCCTCCTCTGAGGAGGGGTTCTCAAAAAAAAAAAAACAGTATATCAAACCTTACTCTCATAAGACCATCTCAAAACCATGGAATCAAATGTCGACAAATTTCTTATGTAATCACCGAAATATGTCTTTTTTTCAATGGTCCGACATAGAAATTGACCGGATTTTTAATAGTACCAAATTTCCTTCCAACATAACGAAATGTCAACCGAAATGACCGACATTTGACCGAAATCCAACATTTTGTCTTTTTTCCAGACAATTTCACTGAAAATTTTTATCTTTTTTAACAAAACAAGTTCATCTTTATCAGTAAGAAATTATATTGTTTCTTAATTTTGATTTTTTTCATAATAAATAATATTTTACTGTCATCTTTATCCTGAAGTATTGTTGAAATATTCCATCTTTTTCAAATCAAACGAATAAAATCGAAATCTGGCTGAAAAACAATAAATTTCTATTGAAAAACACCAAAATTTGACCGAAAAATAAAATATTTTCACCGAAATTTGTCTTTACATTTTACTATTTTACCACCTATAAATTACCAAAAAATAAAATATTTTCCTTTTTTTACGCCGACCGACATGTACACCGACAACAACATTTAAAACCTTGCTCAGAACACCAATAAAGAAGAAACCTCGAGACGCAAGAAATTATCAAGCGATGGCCACAGAAAACCAGCACCAAGAGAGACCGCCGAAAGAATCCACAAGAAGTCTGAGATCCAATAAGAAGTCCAGCCCGAAAAGCCCTCTCTCTCTCTCTCTCTCTCTCTCTCTCTCTCTCTCTCTCTCTCTCTCTCTCTCTCTCTCTCTCTCTCTCTCTCTATTTTTCAATGTAGTGAATCGCACCCGGTACAGCTGTCTTATAAATAGGGGTGTTCATCAGTTCGGGTTGACCCGCCAAACCGAACCGAACCGGTCTATTTGGTTCGGTTTGGATCGGGTATTTTTGACCGTTCGGTTTTGTTCGGTTCCAAAAAGAAAACCCGCTATGGTCGGTTTGGTTCTGGGTTGTGAGTTTTTTAACCCGAACCAACCCAACCCGAACCAATGGTACTATATCCTCAATAGTAACTACTGTACAATGTATAGTCTCACTAATATTGTACATTACATGGTGGTGACTCCAATTACCACCGTTCGGTGCATTCAACACTTTCAAGTGTTCAACGGTGTGATGAAATTGAAAAATGAAGGGTGTTGCTATTTGCACCCACATAATTACTAGCACCCCAAATCCCAACTTATGAAATATCTCAAAGTGAAAAATTAAGGCTGTTGCTAGTAATTCTATAGGGGCAAATAGCAGTACCCAAAGTTAAAGGCTTAAAATAAAATCTGAACCAACTCAACGGCTCAACCATTCACGCCTCATGATGTGGTTACGAGCAATTTGTAAGACCCACAAAACCGAAGCAAACCAAACCGAACTTTTCCGGTTTGGTTTGGTTCGGTTTTTACCAAGGAATGGTTTGGTTCGGTTTTATTTTCTAGAGAACCGATCAACTTCGGTTCGGTTCCAAATTTATCAAAAAAACCGAACCAACCCGAACCATGAACACCCCTACTTATAAAGACATTGGCTCCCTCCCCTTCTCCCATATATCTAAAGTCCTCCCCCTCTCTCTCTCTCTCTCTCTCTCTCTCTTAAAAGTCAACCAGATAACAATCGGAATCAGTATGTTCTTCAGCACTCGATTAATTCCAGCAACAAATGAAAGTAGACCTACTCTGCTAGGCTTTTAAAGGATTGGTCTCACATGAAAATCCAACTACAAACAGATCAGCAAATATTCCAATTCTTTTATTTTTTAATTTCCTGAAATCCACCTATTCTCTCGGAACCAATAATTTAAATTTAGCCAATTAATCGAATAACTTCTCCCTTCAAATTTGATTGTTACAATTCCCATACCTGGCCCCTCAAAACCGGTGATGAGAGGGAGGGGCAAACAGTATATAAGGATGTGAAACTCCCACCCCTTTACCGATGTGGGACTATTCTCAACACCCGCCCGCCTGCAGAGTGCCTCTTGATCGGAGGGAGGAACAAGATCTCGATCAGAGGGAGAAAGAGGGTACGACGGGACCACATAGAGGCGAGACGAGGTGGGACCTAACTCTGACACCATGTTACAATTCTCATACCCCTCAAAACCGGTGATGAGAGGGAGGGGGCAATAATATATAAAGATCTGGAACTCCCACCCCTTTACCGATGTGGGACTATTCTCAACCCCGCACGCACGCAGAGCATCTCTCGATTGGAGGGAGGGACAAGATCTCGATCGGAGGAAAAAAGATGGTGCAACAGTTTATAAAGATATGGAACTCCCACGCCTTTACCAATGTGGGACTATGTTCTCAACATTGATAATCAGCAAGTGATATCACTGTAGCGAAGAGTAACAATATGCGCTCTTTTTGCAAATGCAGACTCTGCTAGAAAAAAGATTGCTCCTGTCATGGCTCTGAACTGTGAAAGTGAAAGGCTTAATACGCTGCAAGGACGATATGGTGAAGGATATCAAAGTCCTTTTAGGAGGTTCATGTCTTCATGAGAGATGGACACCCAAAAAATCTGTGGACACCCAAAAAATCTCGAGGAGCTTAGATCTACATATGGGTGAACCAATTGCATTCTAGGTTGTTTCACTTAACAAATCAGGCCAAAATTCTCAAGAACTCGGGGGTAGACAAGTTTAGCGAAGGCAACGAAACTGGATCCTTACTGTGGTTAGTGAAAGTAGAAGAAATCAAGACAACCAACAAATGAGATTGAAACACCAGAAGATCATCTTAGTTTGATGTATAGACTATAAAGAAATCAGAGAGGATAATGAATCAAATAGAGGCCACATAAAGGAAGGACATTCAGTTTTTAGTATCGCATTTTAAAGCATAGAAACATGTTACATCCAAAGCTACTGAAAACCCAATTTACACAGCTACAGACTTTAACCTTCCCTAGCAAGCCCACAAGCATAGTAGGTAACATAAGCAAGATGTTCATGAAGTTCTATCAGCAGTATGCTCTCTCCCAATACTGTGGATCCCTTTGGATTCTCAAGAGAATCGAAACAGCTTCATCCATGGTGGGTCTGCTCTCAGGATCCTGCCTCAAACAGCTCACACTTAGCTTCGCCAATGCTAACGCAAGACTTATCTGGCATCGGCCTCTCATGGCAGCATCCATGAAGTTGATTAGCTCAGCTTCAGCGTCCGTTCCTTCTACAATGGAGATCATTACAGCCGATAACATCTTCTCTCCTTCATGCTCCATTATGGTGTTCTTCCCAGTGATGAGCTCCGATAGCACCACCCCGAAGGCAAATACATCAAGTTTTGGTGTCACGATTCCAGAGTTTAAGTACTCAGGGGCCATGTAGCCAAGTGTCCCCTTGACTTTGCCTGTTAAGGCAAACCCACCTTCCCTCCTCTCGGAGGATCTGGCGAAGGAGAAGTTTGCAATCTTAGCCCTTAAATTGCCGTTGAGAAGAACATTACTGCTGCTGATGTTTTCGTGCACATAAGGGGGTTCGGTGAAGTTGTGAAGGTAGTTAAGCCCATTAGCAACATCAAGAGCAATCAGAACTC
Source organism: Chamaelirium japonicum (assembly GCA_947650365.1). Lineage (NCBI taxonomy): Eukaryota > Viridiplantae > Streptophyta > Magnoliopsida > Liliales > Melanthiaceae > Chamaelirium > Chamaelirium japonicum. Next base: position 64,605,002 of record OX393557.1, read on the forward strand.
TTTGCATCCAGCTCCAAAGTGCTGACCGACTCGTATCATGTAGCCAATTCTTCAGAGACCCGTTCTCCATATACTCGTAAACAAGATAGCAGTTGTCTTCGCCGACGGTTATCCCACAAAGGCTAATAAGATTGAAATGGTTGAGCTTGTGCAGTATATTAACTTCCTTGCTCACCTCTCTGCTCATCACCTTGATGGCCACTGCAGTTCCCCGAACTACTCCCTGGTACACCGAACCCTCTATTCTGCAATCTGAGCTGAAGTTCTTTGTTGCTGACTTCAATTCCTCGAACTGGAACAATTTCAGGCCATGGTCCTTACCGGCGATGGCATCAAGAACATCTTCTCGTAGGATGCATATCTTCTTCTCACCAATTGGCCTCATCCTCCTTTTATAATGCCAGAGAGCAACTGGAATGACGATGCATAGTAGTAGAAGAATAGCCACCCCAGTGGCAATACCGACATAAAATCCCTTCTTTGATCTTTTAGCCTCAGGATCTCCGGGTGGAGCAAGAGCTGGGGGGTCCCCTATCGGGTAGTGGATTATGGTCTGGGAGCTCAAAGGTTCCGTCCGCAAAGGGATCAGAATCGTGGTGAGCGCATAAACAGGAGCGTCTTGTTCAGAGAACCCATTTGCAAAAAAAGTGTCTTGATCACTCACATTAAACCTATGACTAAGATCAGGAAGACTCTCGCCTTCATTGATCGAGTACGTCAACAGATACTTTGTACCATCTGCCTCTTGTTTACTAGTTGGACAAGCGCATCGAAGAGGAACTAGAAGCTTTAGGCCAATCAATAAATTATTAGGATCGTACGGATTCTCGCCGATCAGCGCACTACAAGAGCTTAGCCCCTGGTATACGTTGTTCGCCAATTCAAAATAAGTATCGTTATAGGCCACAACATACGATGTATTGGCCTGATAGTACTGACCTGAGCAAGAACAATTCACGGGGACAATCACCTCCTTGTCAGTTGGAAACGTGGAAGAATCCAGAACGTTGTTGATCCGGGCGAGCTCTGAAGGGACCAAGGACAGGAGACGACTTATGGCGGATACTGAGCTGTAGTTGGGTTGAGCTCTAAAGATCAGAAAGGATCGGCAGGAGTTGCTCTGGCCATTGCAGGTGTAGAGATAAGATGGAGATGGAGTGGTTCCGCCTTGGTTGTCACAGTCAAATACCGATTCGCCTGAGTATCCTTGTTGGGCTCTGAGGGTTGAGGTGCAGAAGAGAAGGAAGATGAAGAAACTGAGTTGGATATGTTTCATGGTGATCCCTTCCTTTCTTTTCAGACAGGAATCTTTGGTTGGATGGTTACGGCAAGTATCTGTTGAGACATTAGCAAGACATGAAGTAGGTGTTAAAACATGATGAGTCAAATTATTGTTGACAGGTTCATCTTCCCACTAACCCAATTTAATACTAGAGATGTTGGCAGAGCTCAGATTCATTGATTAAAGAAATGTGTGTGGACTTTGGAACTATTCTATCTTCTTTTACTGGGTCTTATAAAACCCATGGTATCCTGAAACCCTCTTCTAATGTAATGGGGCAAAGAATTTCCAACAGAAGTTCAAAAAAAAAGATAGGATCCTCTATTCAAATGACATCATTGCTGATGGGAATAAATTGTTTTTTATCTTAATCAACAATCAATTAATGAAAAGTCTGAAGACAAGTTATCATCGTCCCTATATAAAAACAAGAAACCAACTCTTAATAAGTGCTCCTTCTTAACCCTTTCCTACATGAGTTTGTTCACATTCGAGACAATTTTTTAATTATCTAATAATACTAATAAAAGATTAGGTTATTGAATAGAAGTGGAACAAAGGAGAGATCAATTTTCCACACTTTTAATTTACATATAGATTTTATTTCTTTTCATGTGACCTAAAAACAAGCTTAAAACCTCTAATAAATGATAAAATGATGCAGAAGCAATTGAAAGTAGTATGGTCGTATGCAACAAAGACACAGGTGGTTGCCTTGGCAAACAAAGGATTTGAAATTCTGTGCAATGATCAGTAGTAGAGAAACATCAAAACCTGAAAAGAGATTAATCAGCTGAATTGGAAACTCTTGTTTTTACTTTGGCCGATGATTGTAAGGGCCAGTAAGAAACGATACTTGAAGCTAGCAACTAGTGGACTGGATCAAACATCCCATAAATAATTTTAAAGGTAACTTATACTGCACTCTATTGACGATTCCACTCTGTGACATATTGCAGGTTACCATATACTTCTTGTTATTCTGGACAAACCGGTCAATGGTCTTTCAGTTTGGACATTGTAGAATAACTGTGTTAACGGATAGTCCCACATTGGTGAGGGAGGCACCCATTACCCACTTAATATATAGCAGCTGTGGACCTACCCTTACAACCCGGGTTTTGGTGTGAGAGGGTATCTAACAACCTGCTACCATAGGTCAAAAACTATGGATCATCAATAACAGCTGCAGAGATCAGAATACAAAAATCCATAGATTTCTTAGAATAAAAAAAAAAACAAAAAAAAATCCTCCTGTGATGTTTGGCCTCATAATCGGCCAGTTCACTGCCCTCCCAATCTCTTCACTTCCTCTCTTTCTCCTTCAAAAATTTTTGGAGCATTTACCCCCACTCATTGCCACATGTGGTCTCCCATGTACAAAGAAATACTAGTTTTTGTGAAAAATCCTAATCATCTTGGCAAAGACATTGACACCATATGATAGGGAGCACATCAGACATGCACACTTTTTGAGGTAAAATCAGTCATGCGGATTTCGAGGCATAACTAGAAATAAATTATTAATTTTTTGGAATTAATAAATACTGAATATTTTAGTTTAAGAATAAAATATTAATTAGAAATAAAACAATTTTAAATACGGTTTTGTGTAAGATTTGATTAGATTCAATTTTTTTGAATTAGGAAGTGTTATCGTTTCTCTATTTAGTTGTTAAAATTTGATTAGAATCAAATATGTTAGTACCTTTTCTTTTATTTGGTTCTTTAGTTGTAAGCCTATTTAAAGGCCTCAAGTATAACGATTGGTGGAAGTCGATAATTAATGAAAAAATTAAGTTTTTCACTTTGATATGTTTCCTTTAAGGAGACTCGTGAGGAAGAGACCCTGGGCTTCGGCCTGAATCTTCCTCACTCGTTAGACAAGAGACCTCGGGCTCCGGCCAAACCTCAATTACTCTTCTATCATCCCCTCTAGAATCATCTCAAGATGTTGATTCGAGCAATCATGTGGGACCCCCTCCGCATCACCATAGTCAATGGGTTTAAGATTTGAATCTCCATATTTGTGGAGCTCATGTAAGAAAAACAATGGAAATAAATCTGCAATAACACATAGTATATATACCTAATTCCCTAACATTTTTTGTATTGTGTAGAGTCAGACTTATAGAGTAATCCATGTTCCAATATGCTCCCCCTCTCATGTGCTAAAAAGCATGGAATCAAATGTCGACAAATTTCTTACGAAATCACCAAAATATGTCTTTTTTTCAAGGGTCCGACATAAAAATTGACCGAATTTTTAAAAGTACCAAATTTCCTTCCGACATAACGAAATGTCGGCCGAAATGACCGACATTTGATCAAAATCCGACATTATGTCTTTTTTCTAGACAATTTCACTGAAATTTTTTATCTTTTTTAACAAAACAAAACTCATCTTTATCAGTAAGAAATTATATTTTTCCTCAATTTTGGTTTTTTTTTTTCATAATAAACAATATTTTACTGTCATCTTTATCCTAAAGTATTGCTGAAATATTCCATCTTTTTAATATCAAACGAACAAAATCAAAATCTGACCGAAAAACGATAAATTTCCATCGAACACCGAAATTTGACCGAAAAACGAAATATTTTCGCCGAAATTTGTCTTTCCATTTTACAATTTTTCCACAGAAAAATTTCCAAAAAACAAAATTTTTCCTTTTTTTGGCCGACCGACTTGGACACCGAAAACGACAAATAAAACCTAGCTAAAAAGAAGCTTAAAGTCACTAATTAAGGATAAAGTGATATAGAAATAGTATAGTCGTATGCAACAAAGGCACGATTGGATGCCTTAGTAAACAAAGGATGCCGAAATTCTGTGCAAGGAAGGATTAGTCAAAGAGATCTACAAAAACCTTAAAAGAGATCAGTAACAGAGGAATGGGAAACTCTTGTTTTTACTGAGGGCGGTAATTGAGAAGGCCAGCAAGAAAGGACACGGAGCTAGCAACTAGTAGACCTGATAGGGATGTTGTCTGTGGTTATTGCTATAAGCTCCATTTTTTAAATGCATCAAGCATCACATAGCTTATTTTAAAGGCAACTTATACTCCACTCAATTGATCTTCCCCTCCATTGTATTGCAGGTTACCATATACTTGTTAATCTGGAGCAACTGTTTACTGGTCTTTCAGTTTGAAAATCAAAGAAAACTTGCGACCGCAGGTCAAACGTGTGGATTCAATAACAGGAGCGGCAGTCTAGATCGCGTGTGTTGAAAGTCTTATTGTTAGTATAAGCTAAGATCTGAAAACTGTGAAGAGTGTTCACATTACAACTAAATAAACAAAAGGTTAAGGTTATTTTCTTCAAAACATGCTCTACTAAAGAATGTAAATTTCCAAAGCAAATTTTAAAACAAGGATCAACAATCAATAAAGATCAATTCCTTTCAAAAGTAAAAGCAAACCAAGTCAAATAACACAAGACCCACATAAGTTTTTTTACGAAGTATGTTCACTACAGCTAGCTCCAACTAGAGGGGAGAAGGCTTGATGATTATGGTTTATGGAGTATGTTCCCTAGGAAGATCACTTGGGATGCTTAGCAACACCAATATAATTTGCACGGAATGTACTTTGATTTTGTTGGCCTCTTTGGCCATATTAGATGTAGTATGCACCTTGCTGCGTCCCGACCTGCGCCGCACTTTGCCGTGCTCTTTCTCTGCACACCCTGTCAACCGGCCCGCTGGTCTGCGCTCTATACTGTCAGCTCACCTGCACTTTGCCAGTATTGGTTCGCATTGCGCTTTGCTGGTTCGACCGCCTGCTCCCTGCACTCCGCCTGCGCCTATACTAGTGCCCTGCGCCCAACGCTCTACTGGTCCGTCTGCCAACAGCCCTACACAGTGCTCTACCAGTTCCCCTGCGCCTACACTCGTGTCATGCGCCCTGTACTCTACCGGTTTGTCCGCCTGCATTCTGTTGGTCCCTGATACCTGCACTTGTGCCCTGCGCACAGCGCTCTATTTGTCCGTCCGCATGCCCTGCACTCTACCGGTCCGTCCGCTTGCATTGTGCTCTATCGGTCTGTCTGTGCCCTACGCCTACGCCTTGCACTCGTGCCTTGCTCCCTGCACTCACGCCCTTGTGCTCTTCCGGTCTGACCGCATGCGCTCTGCACTTGTGCCCTTGTGCTTTGTCGGTCCACCTTGCACTTTGATGGCCTGCTTGCACCTTGCGCACTTTCAGTCCGACCATCTGCGCTCTGCGTCCTTGCGTTTTGTCGGTTTGTCTGCGCCTGCACTCGTGCCTTATACTCTACCGGTCTGGCCACCTGCACTTTATTGGACTACCTATGCCTTGCGTAGTGCCGGTCTGCGCCCTGCGCTCTTTTTGGTCGTTGTCTACGGCCTTACGCTCTACCAGTCTTCCCATGCCTTGCTGATTGAGATCTTCTCCCTTCTTCCGATTGAGCTTCTCTCCTTCCGGGGTCTCTCTTCTTGGTTGTTGTTTTATCCGGCCTGTTTCTATCCTCTTTCTCCCTAGTTGCACGGACCCTCGGATCTTCTCTTTCTGGCCACTCTTGTGCCGGCTCTCGGATCCTCTCTTTCCCTAGTCATGCAACCCTATCAAAGTTGTCTCTATTTTCTCTCCCTCGTATGTAATGATTGAGATCTTCTACGAGGTGTTAAGTGCTTGCTTAGGCCAGGTGCTTGCCTCTTATGAAGTCTCATGCATCCACATCTTTCTTAGCCGATCTATCCCCTTTCGACCTCCTTCATTGCCGGCTTTCATCACCGCTGGTTTCCTCCGCTCCGATCCATAGTGATCATTGTCAGTTCCCTAGTTGACCTGCTTACAGGTTGGCCGGGTTCCCCCGGTTGTCCAGCTTACAAGTCAATCACGTTTCCAGGACGACTTGGTTGCAAGTCACCCTGGCACTATCAGCATAAAAATGAGATATTTAATGTAAATTTTTTTCCTCCTTTCCTCTCTTTTATTAAGCAAACTGATGTTGGTTTATACCTTACATCAGTTTGAAGGGGGTATTAGATGTAGAGTTACTATTAGTCCCACCTTAGTTGTGGTAATGTAATGGTGTGCGTTCTCTTCTTATATAAGGAGAGGTAGTCTTATGTAATGATATGAATTAATACAAGGAGTTTTGTCCCCAAACCTTAGTCTCTCTCTCCCTCTCTCTTTGTAAGACTACCTCTCCTTATATAAAGAGGGAACACACACCATTACAATCCCACAACTAAGGTTGGACTAATAGTAATACTACATCCAATAGGCCAATCCATATTTTTTTTCAAGCAAAAGCTCATAAAAAATCCTCCCATACTCGATCTTTACCCTCTTAAGAGGCCACTTCATTGGCTATGTTTCCCTCCCTATTTCTTCACGTCCTCTCTTCTTCAAAATTTAAAAAGCAATTACCCCCACTTGTCGCCATGTATACTCTAACATTCATATGAACCACTAATTATTGTCAAAACTCTAAATTGGATTGGCAAAGACATTTCCACTGGTGATGCCCGTTTTAATATTTGAATCTCCACATTTGAGATAGCACTTGTAAGAAAAACAAGGATAATAAATATATTGCACTACATAGTATATGTCTAATTTCTTCACATTTTGAGTAAGAATTTACCTAATAACTTGGTCAGAAGTGTGGATGTGAAGAAGAAAGATGCCTCTTTCCAATGAAGCCTTCGGATCCACCCTTGTTTCCTCATAATCCACCAAGGAAAAGATAAAACCCTTGGTATCCATCAAGAGCACCCTTGAATCCACAAGGATGATAAACCTTAGGACCCATTAGGGTTCTTGGGGTCAATCAAGAAAAGAGAAAACTTGGAAAGAAGTTAATTACTTGATAAAAAATTGCACTACACGCCATAATGACCAATATACAAAAAAGAGGTTGATAATACTATTTAGCCCGAAAACGTGTAGGCTAGTCAACCAGAATGATGTATCCCAATCACAGCAGTTAGTTACGCGGTTGCGCCTAGCCTTGACTGGTGAATCACACTCAGCCCCGACCGACAGGCAATGGGATGTTGTGATTGAATGACACGTCATTCAAATTGACCATTCGGGATAAATGCGTCGGGTTGAATAGCACTTCTCTTCCAAAACCAACTAGGATAAAATCAGAAAAAGAAATAAATTTAAAAAAAACTCAAAATAACTCTCCAGTCACATGGATGAGGCACCATAGGTCATCGATGACTGGAGTAGTCCCCCCTAGGAGCGTATGTTCGCGAATGGCACAAAAGACAAGAACTTCTGCGCATCTGGGGATTTAGCAAGGTGTCACATTGCACCGAAGGCTTCTATCGAAGGCGTGTGTGAGGACACACGGTGCTGGAAACCGATCCTCGGTGCTCCATTTATTTTGATAAATATCGAGGTGACACCCTAGCGCACGTTGAAACGTGGCATGCGATCTTGGGTGCACCATCAACACTTTGGGGAACTTGGTTGGATACATGTGGGGCAACAAAATAGCATTGGGTACGCCGAGGAGCTGTTGTGCGGAATACCAACGACCAGGGAGAGTTACAAGTAATACCATTATAGATTAACGTAATTCGCCCGTTGGCAGCGAGCTACCCCACGGATAACAATTCCGGTGACCATACACAACGCATGCTCCGATCAGTAGATCTTCGCAAAGCCTCTATGCTCTGGTCCAATGCCCATCCACGCCTACTGCAACACTAGCAGCCAGTGCTACAGAATCACCGCTCGCTAGTAGTGCCCAAACACTAGGCACCCGTTAACGCCTTCTTTTGCCATCCGTCGACTCCTCCATCAGACCTACCCGTCAATTCCTGGACAAGCCACCGATTGTTGATGACTTCGTGCCGCATCGAGGCACTCCCCCTCAATCTGGCATCCGCACAAGACAATGTGCCCTCGCTTTCCACGAGCAAGCTCTTAGGGAACTAACACAAGACCCAAATCGGACATCTTCCGTCGCGATCCATCGGTCTCGGCCCAGCCCTCAGGGTGACTAACTCAAGCCTCCCAATATGGGCACCTTCCAAGATCAATCTATTGGTGTGGTCGAACAGGCTTTCAAGGAGACTAGCACAAGCCTCCTCCATTAAGGCCATCACCGAACCACGAGCCATTCGCCGGGGCGGAGAGGTGCAAAGCAGCCACCTCCCCCGGCCTCTAGGCTCACTGCTAGGATATCGCTTAGGGCGCACAGTTCTCCCTGGGCACCGAAACCGCCACTCCCTGTTCACTCAGGGCGCCGATAGTTCACCAGGGTGCCTCCTGTTCCAGTAGCACTCCGCTTTACCTCCGAGGCGGATCCCAGGGATCACATACACCAGTATGCCGGTAATAACTGATTATTCAAATAGTCATTGGTAGTTTGGAGAAACTCACTAATAATTGTGTAATGGACATATTGAATGATGCTCGTTGATAATGTTCTATCAATTTTACTAACTTCGAAATTATTGTTGATGCTATCCAATCTTTAGTGTCCCACCCATCACATCCATGCCCTAGTGGTGGAAGCCAAGATTGTCATGGAAACTTTCAACCCATCTAGCACCCATGCCTTGGGTTTACCTAGACTTGCCTCATCCTCAAAACGAGGTATTAGTTGGATGATCTTGAAGGCAATCAAGTTACTGTTCAAGTTTCACCAAAGATTCATGAGTTGTTCCCTTGCATCCAAAAGAATATATTTTAAATAAGCCCCGAAACCAACAAAAACTCAAGAAAATGATGGGAAAACCGCACCGGCTCAACCACGAAACCGATGATCTCTTCCCCGTGAGATGAACCAAAAAGGAGCAAACAACAATCCAATCACAAATGCAAAATAATTCAATTACAAGCAAAGAAGATGACTCGGGGATTTACGTGGAAACCCTTGCGGGAAAAACCATGGTGAGCAAATGCTCGGAGCAAATGCTCGGGGGAGGGCTTCACTATCAAAGACGGCAAGCAAGACGAGAGTACAACCCGACTCCTTCTTCTTCCTCCTTCTAGATCTACACCTTTCCCCCCTTCTAGGGCTCAACAAGTAGAGACCCTAGCAAGCCTCAAGGAACATACCTCCTTGCAAGCTTAGATCCGATCTATCCGCCGAAGATCGATCCCCAAGGAAATCTTCTCCTCCCTTGTAGAAGAAAGCACTCCTTCTCCCTTAGAAAATCAGCCCTCAAAGCCCTCTCCAAGGTTTCTCAAAGCCAACTCAAGCATACTCCAAAAGCCCCTTCAAAGAGCCTTTAAAACATCCCAAAACGGGTCTGCAGAAAAACAGATCCGACCCGACTTCGCCCAAGTGGGTTTGCTGAATTTTCTGCTCATTTGTGGCTAAGGAACTCGCCCGGGCGAGTCGGGTCTCGCGCCGGGTGACTCGGGTGCAAGTCCGATTGAGAAGGAGCTATGCTCCCCTCCCCTTTGGGTCTCCTCCATGGGGATGGAACCCCAACAATCTCCCCCTCCAGACCCATGGAGAGGAAGACGTCTTCAAAGCCATCAAGTGACGCCAATGAGCTCACAACAGAGCTCATGTTTATCTCGAGTCACCATCTTCGTTAGCATATCTGCCGGGTTTTGCTAGTGTGGATCGTCTCAAGCACCATTTCATCCTCTTCAAGCACTTCCCGAATCCAGTGATAACGAACTGCAATGTGCTTGGTCCTCGGATGGTAGGTAGCATTCTTGCTTAGCTCGATCGCACTCTGGCTATCGCAATTGAGCTCATAAGCCTCTTGCTTCATCCCCAACTCTAGGAGGAACCTCTTCAACCATAGAAGTTCCTTGCCGGCCTCATTCACGGCAATATACTCTGCTTCGGTGGTTGACAGTGCCACACACTTCTGCAAACGAGACTGCCATGACACAGCTCCCCCTGAGAAGGTAAACACATAGCCGGACGTGGACCTCTTGCTATCAATGTCTCCTGCCATATCAGCATCTGTATATCCTGTAAGAGTCGGACTTCCCTTGCCAAAGCACAATCGGTATTTGGAAGTCCCTTTCAAATATCTAAGTACCCACTTCACAGCCTCCCAGTGCCCCTTGCCCGGATTTGACATGAATTTGCTCAACATCCCTACGGCTTGAGCAATATCGGGCCTCGTACACACCATGGCATACATGAGACTACCAACGGCAGACATATATGGAATCAACTCCATCTCCTTTTTCTCCTTCACTGTCTTCGGTGACAAGGCTAAGTATAGCTTGAAGTGACCTGCGAGAGGAGTACTCACAGGCTTCGCCTCCTTCATGTGGAACCTCTCGAGCACCTTCTCAACATATGCCTTTTGAGCTAACCAAAGCCGTCGACCGCTGCGATCCCTCTCGATCTTCATGCCCAAAATATACTGAGCAGGACCCAAGTCCTTCATGTCGAACGCCTTTGCCAAGTCTCGCTTTAGCTCCTTGATCAAACTAGCATCTTGTCCCACAATCAACATATCATCCACATAGAGCAGAAGAACAATGAACTTGCCTCCTTTGAATCTCTTGATGTAGACACAGTGATCTGCCGTTGTCCGCTTATACTTCTGAGAAGCCATAAAGGAGTCAAACTTCTTGTACCACTGACGCGGTGCTTGCTTCAACCCATACAAGCTTTTCTTCAAGCGGCACACTAAGTGCTCCTTGCCCTTCACCTCATAACCTTCCGGCTGCATCATAAAATCTTCTCCTTCAAATCTCCGTGCAAGAAGGCAGTCTTGACATCAAGCTGCTCGATCTCCAAATCAAGACTCGCCGCCAATGCTAACACGACCCGAATAGAAGTCATCTTCACCACGGGTGAGAAAATTTCGGTGTAGTCAATACCTTGCTTTTGCTCAAAGCCCTTGACAACTAACCTCGCCTTGTATTTTGCAACATTGCCGATGTTGTCTCACTTAAGCTTGAAGACCCATTTGTTCTTCAATACTTTCACCCTCTTCGGAGCCTCTACCAACTCATATGTTTGATTTTTCTCCAAAGAAGCCATTTCTTCATTCATTGCCTTCTTCCAATTTGCATCCTCCTTGTCACTAAGAGCCTCCAGGAAGTCTTCAGGCTCCCCCTCATCTGTCACCATAATATACTCCTCCGAGGAGTACCTTCTCGACGGTTGAGGCACCCTAGTCGACCTCCGAACTTGAGGCACTTCCGGAGATAGAAGCTCGTCTTCATCACCGGTAGAAGCATCATCTACCGGGTCTTCATAAGCTCCTCCACCGATCGGTTCAACAACCGGTGGGTCTTCATGAGTCTCCCCCTCTCCATCATCCACCCCTTGGCTTGGTGGAGAGGAGATGGGAGTGGAATCATCGGATTCCTCTACACCTCCATCATGGACCTTCATGGTCTTCTCCAAATCGGCAATGGTCTCATCTTCAAAGAATACAACATCACGGCTTCGCACTATCTTCTTGGCCTTGGGATCATAGAGGCGATACCCAAATTTTTCATCCCCATAGCCAATGAACACACATAGTGTGCCCCGATCGTCGAGCTTCGATCGATTCTCCTTTGGCACGTGTACAAAAGCCCGACACCCAAACACCTTCATGTGACGGTAGCTAACTTCCTTGCCGCTCCAAACCTTCTCCGGAATGCCACCCTCCAAGGGAACCGAGGGAGACCGGTTGACGATGTAGGAAGCGGTCACCACTGCCTCCCCCCAAAAGGTCTTAGGAAGCTTAGCCATAGATAGCATTGCACGTGCCTTCTCCATTAGTGTGTGATTCATCCTCTCCGCTATCCCGTTGTGCTGAGGGGTGCGGGGTACACTCTTCTCGTGCCGAATTCCATGCCTAGCACAATAGTCTTGGAATTCCTTTGAAACATACTCGCCTCCATTGTCACTACGGAGGCATTTGAGTTTTTTCTCTGTCTCCCGCTCAACCTTAGCATGAAACTTAGAGAAAGCATCAAATACATCACTTTTATTTGCTAGGAAGTAGACCCATACCTTGCGAGATGAGTCATCGATGAAGGTAAGAAAGTAGCGGCGTCCCCCGAGAGTAGCAACATCCATGGGCCCGCAAACGTCCGAGTGGACAAGCTCCAACACTTCCTTCTTCCTCTCCGAGTGCCCCGAGAATGACACCCTATGTTGCTTCCCGATCAAACAGTCATCACAAGTGCCATAAGCCATAGAGCCAACCTGAGGTGTGATGAGCTTCTGCTTCCTCAAGAATTCTAAGCCCTTTTCACTCATGTGACCAAGCCTTCGATGCCATAGCCCTGGAGTGGCCTCACTAGCATTCACACTACCTTCTTGAGTGTGCACCTCCGTGGCCGTCTTGTATAGTGTGCAACAAGCCTTGCCTTTGGCAACAACCAATGAACCCCTTTCTTAGCTTCCACACTCCGTTACCGAAGACACTCATATAGCCTTCTCGATCAAGAACCAATCCCGACATCAAATTCAGTCGAAGATCCGGGACATGCCTTACGTCCCGTAGAATCAAGGTGCATCCCAAACTGGTCTTCACTTGGACATCTCCAATACCTTGAATCTTCGACGCACTACTATTGCCCATTTTGACATTGCCAAAATTGCCGCTCCGGTAGCTCATAAAGAAGTCCCTTCTGGGTGTGACATGGTATGATGCTCCCGTGTCGACAACCCATTCAACCTCATTTGCGGAGGTGTGATAGCACTCCCCATTGTCCAACAAGACAACTACACCATCATCACCGGTGATGGTAGCGGATGTACCTTCCTCTTCCTTGGGCTTCACCTTACCCTCCTTGAGATCATTCTTGAACTTGAAACAATTTTTCTTAAAATGCCCCTCCTTCTTGCAATAGAAGCACGTCAATGATTTACCTTTGGATTTTGACCGAGCTTGCGACTTCCCCCTCCAATGAGGTTTCCTACTCTTGCTCCGGCCTCGCTCTTCATTCATCAAAGCTTGCGGATGGTCTTCTCCATTCGCCTTCCGCCTTGTTTCCTCATTTAGCAAAGCACTATGCACAATAGACAATGTCAACTTGCCATCCGGGGAAGAGTTGCTCACCGACACAACAAGTGTCTCCCAACTATTTGGAAGCGAACTCAATAGTAGCATAGCTTGAAGCTCCTCTTCCAAGACTGTTTTCGTGACGGTCAATTGATTGACTATGCTTTGGAACTCGTTCAAATGATCTGATACCGACGTTCCATCCCGATACTTCAAATTGACAAGCTTGCGGATGAGCATGGTCTTGTTGCCAACTGTCTTCCTCTCGTACCGATCATGAAGCCGAGTCCACATCTCGAATGCAGACGTAACTCCAGAGACGTGATGGCAAACACTAACATCTAGCCACTTGCGAATCGTGCCGCATGATTTTCGATTCAACACCCGCCATTCCTCATCGGACATCTTTTCCGGGCACTTTGAATCTCCACCTAACGGCAAGTACAAATCCTTGCAATACAAGATGTCTTCCATCTTCTCCTTCCAAATCGGCCATGAATTAGTACCATTGAAGCAAAACATCCCTTCATTCTTGCTACCGCCGCTCTCATCCATTTTTGATTTCTCACAGACACAAGAACAAACACCTTGTGTGCACAACCCGTGCTCTGATACCACTTGATGGGAAAACCGCACCGGCTCAACCACGAAACCGACGATCTCTTCCCCGTGAGATGAACCAAAAAGGAGCAAACAACAATCCAATCACAAATGCAAAATAATTCAATCACAAGCAAAGAAGATGACTCGGGGATTTACGTGGAAACCCTTGCGGGAAAAACCACGGTGAGCAAATGCTCGGAGCAAATGCTCGGGGGAGGGCTTCACTATCAAAGACGGCAAGCAAGACGAGAGTACAACCCGACTCCTTCTTCTTCCTCCTTCTAGATCTACACCTTTCCCCCCTTCTAGGGCTCAACAAGTAGAGACCCTAGCAAGCCTCAAGGAACATACCTCCTTGCAAGCTTAGATCCGATCTATCCGCCGAAGATCGATCCCCAAGGAAATCTTCTCCTCCCTTGTAGAAGAAAGCACTCCTTCTCCCTTAGAAAATCAGCCCTCAAAGCCCTCTCCAAGGTTTCTCAAAGCCAACTCAAGCATACTCCAAAAGCCCCTTCAAAGAGCCTTTAAACATCCCAAAACGGGTCTGCAGAAAAACAGATCCGACCCGACTTCGCCCAAGTGGGTTTGCTGAATTTTCTGCTCATTTGTGGCTAAGGAACTCGCCCGGGCGAGTCGGGTCTCGCGCCGGGTGACTCGGGTGCAAGTCCGATTGAGAAGGAGTTATGCTCCCCTCCCCTTTGGGTCTCCTCCATGGGGATGGAACCCCAACAGAAAACCCAGTCAAGATGCTAACTATGCATAACAAACTACTAAAGGGGAGATCCACAGAATTTTGCGAAGTAGGTTCGTTACGAAATCCCTAAGCGAGCGGGAGAGGAGAGTGAGCGGCTCTACACTGAGTAGGAGGGGAGAGCGAGCGAGCGAGGTTGAAGACCAGATCCTCTCCCATGGGAGTATCTCATTTGAGCAAGTTGGGGCTTCTAGGCTTGAGAGGTCCGGGGGCCATGGCTTCTTGTCTACAACATGGTGTTGGGAACCAAACCTTGGGTGCTAGTGGCAGCACCTCTCGAGGCAAGGGCCCAAGAGCTGGAGGGGACCCGATGAGTGCTAGGTTAGATCCGGCCATGGATCTAGAAAACCTTGGGGATTTTCCTCCCCTAATCTATTCTCTGCATAGTCCTAAATCGTCCTTGGGTGGTTCTATAGCATTGGGTAGCAGAGGAGGTGAAGATGTTATAACTATTGGTGATGTTGAGTCCGGCGCACACCAAGTGCTTGATGATATTTTTGAACCAGCTTTGGGGATTTCTTTGGAGAAAGATCAAGTTGCAGTAGGGGTTGGCAAGGCTAACCATATCAAAGGGCAATCATGGTGTGCCATTTGCGGTGGATCATCTTTCAAGACGGAGGATCTTCGGCTCTACTATGTCGAGCCGGTTGTGCACAATGGAGTTAAGTATGCTATCTTGCCATCTAGTGAGATTGAAGCAAATTTGAGGGGTTGGGAGCATACACTGGTGGGCGACGTTGTGGGAAGAAAGCCTTTCTTCCCAAAGTTCCAAGATGCGATGCATAAATTGTGGAAATCGATGGCGAGTTGGAAATATTTTCGAGGAAGAATGACATATTTTTATTCAAATTCCTGGTGGTTAATGATAGCACTAGAGCGCTAGAAGAGGGCCCTTGATACTTTGAGGGTCGGCTTGTGGTCTTGAAGAGGTGGAACAAGGATATAAAATACGATCGCAATCCGCTCGATAAAATGCCCATATGGGTTAAACTACCGGATTTACCGATCGATTGGGGGTCCAAGGAAGGTATTAGTCGTTTGACGAGCTTGATTGGGGTTCCTCTCAGGAGAGACCGTGTGACTGTCCAAGTTGTTCAACGGAACTATGAACAGATCCGTGAATTGAAAAGATCAAGGGCTTCAAAGTCTCAGGACTTAGGGGTTTTTCGTCTTTCTTGTTTGTAGTGCAGGGCGATTTTGTTAGCCCGTGTTGGATGTGGTTACACCTAGGATGTCGGTGCCTCTTAGGCATTATCAATACTTTCTTTTTCTTTTAATAAACGTAGGGGTCAAGGCCGACCCCCCCCACCTCATCTCACTGAGAGGGATTCTCAAAAAAAAAAAAAACTACTAAAGGAGCGTCCAAATTGTGTAAGACTTAAAAGATAGGGAAGTAGAGTAACAATATATAAACACTTAACTGAATGTGTTTACATGTAATAGAATGATAGTTCAGAAATGATATGTCTTATTTCTTGTGAATGTGCAAAAGAACAGCAAGGATCAGTTGGTTTGAACAATCTATTGAACAAGCAGTTCACCTCGTCTCACATGTCATTGGTTTTCCCTGTTAATGCTCCTGTGTCACTACTGAAGCTTTTGGGTTCCGATACATTATTCGATGATGCCCAACTCAGCGATGCAGCATACACTTTTGACAGGGACTGCGAGATTTCTCCCATGCTTGGTCGGCTCCCAGAATCCTGTCTCAAACACGCTTCAATCAATCTCGCAATGTTTAGAGCTAAATTAATAGGATGATTCCCTTCCAAAGAGGGATCTATCAAGCCCCTGAGCTTCATTCTTGCATCTTCTTCACCAGCCACAGAGATCAAGGCCTCCAATGGTGATACATCTCCTCCTCTTTGTGCATCGACAGCATGTTGTCCAGTAATGATCTCCATCATCACGATACCAAAAGCATAAACATCAAGCTTTGGAGAGAGCAATCCATGTTCTAGATACTCGGGTGCCATATAACCTCTCGTCCCAACGATATGCCTCGTCAATTCGAGCTCACCCTCTCTACCTTCCGCTGGCCTAGCGAGACCAAAATTGGCAATCTTCGCCCTGAACTTCCCGTCCAGAAGAACATTACTGCTACTGACATCCTTGTGGATGTAAGCAGGTTTGGTGTATCCATGCAGATAGTTAAGACCATTAGCAACATCAAGAGCAATCTGTACCCTTTGGATCCAGCTCAAAACCATGGATCCACTTCTATTAAATAGCCAATTGCTCAAAGATCCATTTTGGGCATACTCGTAAACAAGATAGCAGCGACCTTCATCAAAACAGAACCCGGAAAGCGCAATCAAATTGGAATGGCTGGTCTTTTTAAGTATATCGATCTCACCAGATACTTCTCTATTCATCATCTTCACGGCGGCAACATCCCCATTGAAGACACCACGATAAACCGATCCCCCGATCCGACACTCGTAGCTGAAATTCTCGGTCGCCAACTGCAACTCTTCGAATTTGTACACTTTCAAGGCATGCCCGATATCAGGCATGTGTGAAACAAGATCATCAGACGACGCTATCTCTTTGAACAACCCCGATGACTTCCCAAATGTCGTCCCACTCATCTCCGAGTCATCGGTGGCACGAATAACTTGCTTAGCCTTGTGTCTCCTAGTCTTGAGCGAAACGCATAAAAGAGCGAGGGAGATGATCAAGATGAGGGCACCCACCGCAACTCCGATTCCGACATAAACCCATGTGTGATCTGAGCTGTTTCCAGCCTGAGGCGGAGCAGCGGGAGGTGGAGGTAGAGGTGGACTGGTGGCGATCTGAGAACTATTCGGCTGATTCTGTAGGGGAATGACGAGAGTCGTGAAGGGGTAAATGAGTGGTTTCGACAAAGAGAGCTGGTTAGCATCTAGGATGCTTTGTTGGGTAACACCAAACATCCGGCTTATGGTGAACACAGTGTCCCCTGAATCCACCAAGTAGCTCAGCAGATATTTCACCCCATTGCTGCTCTGATTGGCTGTCGGGCAAGCACACCGAAGAGGAACGGTGATCTGGGTGCCGGAGACCAAGAGCCCAGAAGAGGAGGAACTGTTGAGTTGGGCTTGAAGGGCTTGGCAAGTGGAGAGGCCCTGATATGTGTTGTTCGCAATCATGAAAGCTGTGTCGCCGGGCTGCACCACGTAAGAGGAGTTGGATCGGAAGTAGTGTCCATCGGAGCAGGAGCAGCTGATGGGAACGAGGACCTTGGTGTTTTCCCGGAAGGCGGCGTCGCCGGAGACGGCGTTGGATTGAGAAAGCTGAGATGGGTCGGAGCCGAAGAGGGAGGAGATGTTGGTGATGGATTGGTATGGGGGTTGGGAGTGGAAGGTGAGGTAGGATTGGCAGGGTGGGGATGGGGCATTGCAGAAGTAGCCGAGGAGGGAGGTGGAGTTGTGCTGGTTGCCGCAGTCGGAGATGTCCAGGCCTTCGTGTGGCTGCTGGGATTGCGGGAGGGATGGGAGGGAGGTGAGGAAGACGACGAAGAGGAGAGAGGAGAGAGGGGATGAAGAAGAACCCATGCGGTATGAGAAAGATGGTGTGGCTTTGAGGGGGAGAGGGAATGTTTCTCTTTTGGGTGGTGTTGCAGAATTTATTACAGCAGATCTTAGAAGAAGGGAGTCAATTGTACCATTTACCAATTTTTTCACTCACAAAAAGATTTTATTTTTCAGCACTATACCCACCCCTCCTTAGGATTCTCCCCGCTGGCTGAGGAACCCTCTCTGGGAGCAAGAAGTATGGGATCTGTCTTGTAATTTCTTCAATCAATCATCCGGATTTACACCTTATATCATCGGACCATGGTTTCGAGGTAGGGCTGGCAATTTTGGACCCGACATGGCAGACCAGACACGACCCGACATAAAGTTAGCGGGTCTGGGTCAGGGTTAAACAGGTTCAGGTCATAAACAGGTCGACACGATAGACCCGTTTAATAAACAGGTCGGGTCCCGGTTTAGGGTCTGGACACAGTAGACCCAGGAACACCCGTTTAAAATTCAACGGGCCGTGTCAGGTCTATCCGCAATCCGATACTGTAATATATAGTACCAGCGGATCTATCGGGTCAGGTCAGGTCGAGTCGGATTGGGTCGGATCGGGACAACTGAATAGACCCGTGTGGTAAAACGGGTCTGATTGGGTCTACCCATTTATAAGCGGGTCAGGTACGGGTTTAGGATCTAGGCACTATTAGTTAAACGGGTCAGGTCCGGATCTAGGGGTTTTCTACACGACCCGAAACTAGACACGTCAAACCCGACCCAACACAACCCATTGCCACCCCTATTTCGAGGGTCGTTCATTACAAAAAAAATATTTTCTTGTTCTTTTGCGCAAAAAATAACTATAAAAACGGATTAAAGAGCGAAAATCGGGTTTCCGACCTAAGTTTCAACGTTCTTTTGCCGATCAAATCATGAAAAGAGGATTTCCATATGGATGTATTTCCATGATCAAGAAGGAAACTATTTTCCTACTAAAAATTCTCTTTTCTTTCATTTTCCTACTAAAAAAAAAATAGATTTTCACTATATTTGATTTATTCCTTTTATTTCTCTGCTAAAAGAACAAAAAAAATTAAACGGCATAGAATGAATTTCTGTAGAAATTGTTTTTTTTTTTTTTCTAGGAAACTAACAGAACAAACACTACGTTGATATGTGGGAGTATGCTATGATGATCCAAAAAAATGTGTGGTTTCTGAACCCATTGAGATGGCCCAAGAACTTTGCTATTTTGACTTAGCTAGTCCTTGGGAATAATGTAGCAGCCTATAATTCTTCAGAGACAAAGGAGGAGGAGGAGGAGGAGGAGGAGGAGGAGGGTGGCGTGGGAATGTCAAGGCCACCACAGGAGCGAGTGGCGGCCTAAATAGTCATTTTGAAGAAAAAAAAGGCATGGTGTGTGTAGGGAAGTTTCACCCACACCCACACACTAATTCTCTCCCGGCAATCCAAAATAATTTTATTTTCTAATAATCCCGCCATCTCTCCGTCACCCACTCTAACCCGCCCAAGTCCACATGGCATCTCGCCAGTAACTCCCTCTTCGTCCTCCACCACCATTGTCCTCCTCCTCCTTCCTCCCCCTGCCCACCATCATTCCTCATAGGCCAAGGAAGCGGGGGGGTCAACTAGGAATGGATGACAGAGGAGTTGTTGGGGACGGCAGGGATTGACTAGGGATGGACGGCAGACCAGGAGGGAGGAGGAATCCCAACGGGGTAGTCCAGATGAAGCAGTCCTGAGTTCTCACCTGATCGAGTAGGAACGGAGCTTCACCTGTAGCGATTCAATCATGAAGGTGTTTAAAGAAAGAAAAAAATTTCGGTTTGCTGAGATATGTGTAGAGTGAGTAAAATTTCTCGTGAAAAGAACTTTGGTGGGTGCTACAATCGGCTCCCGTGGAAGAAAATGGTGTCCTTTTCTCTTACTGTAACATCATTTTTATTTGGGAAATTTTATTCATACCCCCATAAATCTGTAATTAGCCTCCATTTCCAACAAACTTGGACATACCCCATTTTTTTTTCATACCCCATTCCTATCCCAAAAATACCCTTCCCCCTTACACCCCACCTTCAATACACCCCAGTTAAAATGGTCCACCCCAACTTGATTATACCCCAATCAAACACATGCCCTCTTAAATATACCCCAATTATATACACTCTTGAATACATCCCACTCTTAAATAAACCTCATGCAGTTGGCTGGTACTTGAAGGCACAAGTAGAGCTGCAACTTGGATGGGTTAGCCCGAACCTAACCCGAGTCCAACCCGAACCCAACTCGAGTCCAACCTGAATTATTTCTCCTCTGCCATATTGAAGCCGGTCAACCCAGCCTACACAACCCGATCAACCCGGCCAACCTGATGAGATGGGCTTGGGCTAAGGAAGTTTAAAGAGACCTTGGGTTGGGTTGGGGGTACAAAAGACGTTGAGTTAGCGCTTTGGGTTTTGGGGTACAAAAAAAAAGGGCTTTGTTGGTATTAAAGGATTGTTGAGTAACTTATTGGGAGACGATAGGGAGACGGGGGTTAATTACAGATTTTTTGGGGTACGAATAAAATTTCTTTTTTATTTTTTAATAGGGTTTTTTGGTAAACCATCCCTACAAACTAGTGTAATTATGTGTTAATCCCCAACAATCTTATGTTTACGTGCCTCCTATGATATAAAGTTGTGTAAAAATACCCCTCCGACTAGCTGCCATATCAAAAGGCTGAAAATACTCAAAATAACCCCCTATTGATTCTTAAGTGTAAACGTGGAGAGCTACTGGACCAGTCCGACAAGCGTGGAAGGTAATCAGACATGCATGGAGAGCTAGACGATCATGGAGTGGACTTAGGCTTAGGGTGCTTGTCCTGAAAAGAACTGGAGTTAGACAATCCATGTAGAAGTCACCCTTTGACCATGGGTAGAAATGCCATTTGGATCTCAAGTTAGAATCTCACTATGGTTAAGTCACTTTTAGTTTTGGAGGATCGATATGCACAGCCTTATAAGTTTTGGACGGTCGATATACAAATAAAACATTAGTAGGGGTTAAAACAGAATTGGACTAACCTGTTGGGGTTGATTCATTAAAAAAAAAAAAACCTCTTTTAATATGGGTCCATAGAAGTGATCCTTGTTTATAATGTCTTTGTTTGTTCTTTAATGGATGGGTTGACTTTTTATGCATGTGGATGGTCTCCTATGACTGCATATATATTGGATACAGAGGTGACTTTGACAAAAAAAAATAAAAATAAAAAACATGGATGGCCTTCTCCATCTTTGAATGAACTCCTCATCATCAATGGATGATTGGAAGGGGAGATGACTACGATGGATATAGTTGACCCAAGATATTTATTTTGTATGCACGGTTTCTTTGGCTTATTTGTATACTCGCGTGTGTGGATTTGTGTGCAGGAGAGGGTAGTGGATTAAAGCCCTTAACTTGGTCGTCCCACCGTGGCTCGGGGTCCTGCCATCGACATCTGTTATGTCTGTTCATTTGGATGGTTCCAGATTGTTGAGATCTACAGGCCACCGAAAGAACCTCCAGGGGCTCCCATCATAAGGGCTAGATGATCAAACGGGTGGGGGCAAGTGTCAATGGCTGGACCCCGAACCACAGTAATTTTGTGGTTCGGGACGACTATTTTAAGTCCTGGATTATTGGTTTTAACGGTTGTTTGCCTATAAGAATTTAACATTTGTTATATTTAACTTCTGCAAAGAAATCTAAACAATATATATATATATATATATATATAGAGAGAGAGAGAGAGAGAGAGAGAGAGAGAATACGGGGTATGAGCTGACAGCCCATTTGCAACTTTGGGCTGTCAGCTAACAGCCCTCCGATCTCCATCACGAGCCGTCCGTTTATAATAATAACAAAAAACCGGAATAACACCCGTCAACCCTCTCTCTCTCTCTCTCTCTCTCTCTCTCTCTCTCTCTCGAGCTCGAGCACCAGCCCGACGGGGGCGGGGGCAGGGGTCGGCGGACGGGGGCCGGTAGCAACGGCGGCGGGTGCAGGGGTCGGCGGCCGGGGGCCGGGGGCGACGGGGGTGGGTGCAGGGGTCGGCGGACGGGGGCCGGTGGCGACGGGGCGGGTGCAGGGGTCGGCGGATGGGGGCCGGGACGGAGGCGGGCGCCGGAGGGGTCCGGGGGCGCAGGGGTCGGGGGCCGGAGGGGGCTGGAGGCGGGCGCCGGAAGGGACCGGGGGGCAGGGGTCGGGGGCGCAGGGGGCAGCCGGGCAGGGGTCGGAGGGCTCGCGAGAGAGAAGGAGAGGGAGAGAGTGGGTTATTCCGGTTTTTTTTTATTATTATAAACGGACGGCTCGTGATGGAGATCGGAGGGCTGCTAGCTGAAAGCCCAAAGTTGCAAATGGGCTGTCAGCTCATACCCCGTATTCTCTCTCTCTCTCTCTCTCTCTCTATATATATATATATATATATATATAGTAGTGAAACATTGCGGCCGGGTAACATGCGGCTTAATGTGTGGCCACCCCCTTCGGGGGTATTTTTGGAATTTTTTTTTTTGGGGATTGATCACCCACCCTTGGATTGGACACACAAAAAATTTCAACCCGATCCAAGACTTGTAGGCCGTCCAAATGTGTTGATCTTTTATCGGTCGTTCATTTTTTTTCGTCATTTTGATTAACACATTTGGACGACCTATAGATCTTGGATCGGGCTGAAATTTTTTGTGTGTCCAATCCAAGGGTAGGTGATCAATCCCCAAAAAAAAAATTTCCGAAAATACCCCCGAAGGGGGTGCCGCACGTTAAGCCCGCACGTTACCCGCCGCAATGTATCACTATATATATATATATATATATATATATATATATATATATATATATATATATATATATATATATATATATAGGGGCATGCTATAATGCGATATGCGGTAAGTGTGGCACCGCATAGTAGCCGTTTGATGCACCGTTGTGTGCATCGCATGCATGCAATGTGTGCATCAGACGGCTGCGGTGCTGTGCCGCACGTACCGCATGCCGCATTATAGCATGCCCCTATATATATATATATATATATATATATATATATATATATATATATATATATATATATATATATATATATATATATATATATATATATATATATATATATATATATATATAGAGAGAGAGAGAGAGAGAGAGAGAGAGAGAGTAGTGATACATTACGGCCGGTAAAGTGCGGCCTTAACGTGCGGCCACCCCCTTCGGGGGTATTTTCGATATTTTTTTTTTGGGATTGCTCACCCAGCCTTGGATTGGACACACAAAAAATTTCAGCCCGATCCAAGACCTGTAGGCCGTCCAAATGTGTTGATCTTTTATCGGTCGTTTATTTTTATCGTCATTTTGATCAACACATTTGGACGGCCTACAGGTCTTGGATCGGGCTGAAATTTTTTGTGTGTCCAATCCAAGGGTGGGTGATCAATCCCCAAAAAAAAAAACCAAAAATACCCCCGAAGGGGGAGCCGCACGTTAAGGCCGCACGTTACTGACTTATCTCTAGTTGCGGTGTCGTTGAGAAATTGTTTGAGCCTTGTATCATTACATTCAGTTGCACGAATATGAACTAAAAGCATCTCTCAGGCAGTGAAAGTGCCTAGAAATTGTTTGAACAGCTAATGCAGTATAAGGTTTAGTTCCACCATAGACTGCTACTACAATATGCATTTAATGATATACTGTTTATATCTATTATCATATAGTTGTTTAGCGAGTTCTTACTCGCTACTTTTGTTTGAATGCCATGGATGCAGGACACATTGGAGAGAATTCTTTCCCCGCAAATATATCAAAGAAACAACCTCAAATACAATTAATCAAAATAATTATTGAGAGAGAAAGAGAGAGAGAGAGAGAGAGGGGGTTCCAACCTGGGTGGACAGAGGGACTGCAAGCACGGACATGTACATGTTATATAAACAAGGATTTTCTTTCTCTTGCCAAAAACAAAGGAGATTCTACCATACTAGACCTTTTTATCCACATGTAACAAACAAAAAATGAAAATCGGTAAACAAAAATACATCCTCGCTATGCAGGATCTCGATTTGATTATTCATTGCCCTATTCTTATGTCAATGAATCCATTTTTTAAGAAAAAATTAAAACTATATTAAAATTCTTGAATCTCCCTCCATTTTTTAAGAAAAAATTAAAACTATATTAAAATTCTTGAATCTCCCTAACATGCATCAATGTATGTTACTCAAAATTGTCATTTTATATTAACAAAAAACAGAGAGAGAGAGAGAGAGAGAGAGATAGCATATCAGGATTACCAAAAAAAAGGAGAAGATCAACCGAGGGGGTACATGGCAAATGCAAATGAAAAAAAACCATAAGCGAAATAAATAAATAAATAACCAAAACCAAGAGAAGCAAATCTACATGGCAGATTTAAGAAAAAAACAATCAGATAAAACAAAATTAAGAGGATAGCGGCAGATAAAGAAGAAGAAAAACAGAGAAGAACAGAGAGAAACCCCGACCCCGCCGGCGACAACCCTAGCCTTGATCTCGTCGGCGATGACCACACTGGCGATGGAAGAACCCTGCCAAAAAAAAAACGGATGCTAAAATAGAGAGGGGGGGGGGGGGGGGGAGAGAAAGTGAGACATATCGAGAGAGAGAGAGAGAGAGAGAGAGAGAGAGAGAGAAAGAGAGAGAGAGAGAGAGAGAGACTCCTGACCCCATGGCGATGACCCCGACCCCACCAGCAATGACCCTGAACCCACCGGTGATGACCTCGACCCCGCCAACAATAGCATAGCCCTGCAAAAAAAATTGTAATCAAGATCGATCTAGATCGATAGAGCAACAGTGAGAAAGAGAGAGAGAGAGAGAGAGAGAGAGAGAGAGAGAAGGAGAGAGATTGGAGCCCCAAGCCTGGCGGAGGGGGTAGGGGCATGGTCCAGGGGGCGGGGGCTTAGAAGGGGAGAGAGAGAGAGAGAGAGAGAGAGAGAGAGAGAGAGAGAGAGATAAGGACTGGTGAAGGGGGGCTTAACTGACGGGGAGAGAGAAGAGCAGGGGTTGCTTAAGAGCCATGTATAGGGTTTCCATTTAACCCAGCTCTGACCGGCCCGGATGGGCATGATCACCTTCCATTTTTAACCCATAGTTTAATCACAGCTGCCCATTTAAGCCAGCCTAGACGGGCATGATCACCTTCCATTTTTGTAGGGTTGGCTGGATTATTTAGCTTATTGTTTTTGAACAAGATAAATCATAACCCTTCTTAATTTGTCTTTAAGCAAATCAATCAGAGTTGTTAATATATAGGGCTGGCCACCCCTAGGATTAGTCTCCTAGCTAGAAGTTAGGACTGGCCCCCCATTCTCTCTCTCCCTTTTCTATATCTCTTCCTAGCTTATCGTAGTGGGTTTTGACCGAGTCAAAACCCCTCTTTTTATCCCTATGTTCGGCCCCTATAGAGGAGGTAACAAACTCCTAAAAACTAGGGAGCCCGCCTTGACTTGGTCTCCCAACACCTAGGGCCGACCCCCCTAGTGCATAGTGACGTAGGCATGGTATTACCAAAATGCCCCTATATCACTAGATAGTTGTCCCACATGTGCGAGAACTAGCATGACACTCATAAATGAAGTGCACTAGTAAATTCACTTTGCATCGAGGTGCCCTTATAAAATACATAGGGTGACCCTAGCAAAGTTAACTAGTCAACTCGCGATATATCTCGGTGCAACTCACCGATGTGGCGGGATCCATTTATGGCAAGGGATAACTAAATGTGTCTCTGCACTAACCTAAGGTTTTCCCTTGGTACACACACAGTTGTGCATCTACCATGCACTAGTGTGAAGCACACACTGAGTAAAGGTTTGGACTTATTGCTTCCTCTTACTGTTTCCTGTGTTTCGAGAAGATGGTTTAAGGACCATACACAATATGGATAAGGTGGAACCTTCAAGGACCAGGGTTTATAGCTTCCAACTTGAACTCGATCAACATACTACCCGAGTGTACCATCGATCCTCTGAGTCCGAGTTAACCTGCATAGCCACTAGAGTATGATGCATACTACAATCCAATCCCTCCAGACTTACCATATTATCATGTATTCCTCTATTTTTCACTTAATAGTGATAAACATATTGTCCCTCTATTTGGTGCCATGATGCGACTTGAGCAGTAGAGGATACCGTCAAACCTGAGTGCTCATTTGACTCGATTCCTTCTAAGTTGACCATATATATCATATCTCCGATTACCCCATCGAGTAACTGAATTCGATCGACAGTCCAACTGATGACCACCAGGTTTGGGTTTAATATGACGCAAGTCAAACCAAGGAACACACCTCTCGTTAGAGATGTAGATGGCCTATATGAGTGGCACGCTGATGCTACACTAGTAGATAACCTAGCACACTATGGTTTTGGATCACGTAACTGGACCCTCATACATTGGTGTGCCAAAGCATCACACAATTTGGTAGCCCACCAGTCTTGGTTCCTTAGGATTTAGGATCATTTTAGCCTAAGCAGAAACATAGTTTAGTCACCGATGTTTGCTCACCGATCTGTGCACCATGTTGGTTCCGTTTGGCCACAAACACACTGCCTGATGATGACAATGGTGAAGACACACATGCACTGTCATCCTCAAATAACTTATCATAATGAGACGACCAACCTGATTATAGCTGCGAACTGATTTAGGTTACATGGGACCAATCCACTTAGTTTTTAGCTCAATGGATTACCATGTAACCACAGCTCTCTATTCTAACAAGAATATGTAACTATATTATGTACTAACATGCATCTCATATAATAACATTAATAATTTATTAATAGATCAAAACAGAGTTTTATAAGATTTGAACACACCAATTCCAACAAAGGCTGCACTTATAAATACACCAAGCACAACAATAGAATGACTTTTTATCAATTTGATCACCTTTAGTCTCATGTTGAGTAGCAGAGCTCTGCATCCAGACTGATCAAAATTGAGACCACATCCCATTCCCTAACTTTCTAGTTTTATTACCCTTCTAGTTATAGCCCACTTTTTTTTGTACAAGCCTTCTACAGCCTATCAAGGGGTAGCTCTACTCTCTCGAAAATAATAGATTCAAGGTTATGACTTACCGCATGAAGACTTAGGCTACGACCAAACTTCGACAACAATCTATATGTCTACTCTCTATACTCTTCTCCCTTCAACTCTTTACTCTACAAATCTATTACCAATCAATTGATTGTGTGAGGGATCGAGAGACATAATAGATTCTCCATAGCCTCGACTTTGACGTTCTGGATCTTCTTCTTCCTCGAATAAATCTAGATGTTGGTATAATTCATGAACCCTTTTCGTTTTAGTGTATTCATGCTGCGCTACTTATGGTAGGAGTGCATTACATATGACATGCAAGTATAAAAATTTTAATGGGAACATACGCCAACATTGATGTTATTAGATATCATTGCTTCCACTTCGAAACCCTTATCCGGTGCATGTTTTTTCTAACATTCTAACCCCCGAGCAAGACCCGAGAACCAACTCACACTCAGAGTCGGATTCGGATCACAATGACATCATAGTCATACAATGGCAGCACCCTATAGGGGGGTGGACTATGATGGCTTGGTGTACCCAGTGCGGAGCACCCTCCCTATAAAGGAAAGTCAAAATGCCCGTACTTGTCCCGTAGTTATTGTAGCGCTATAGTAATCGGGGGTTTACTTTATATTATATATAGACAAGTACTGATCATGTTCAATGAACGGACGGTTGTGATACTGCTCCATGGGATCGAACATCCTGACCCTAATTTCGCTCCTTATCATGTGTGTGTGTGTGCATGCGTGTGTGAGAAATAGAGAGAGAGAGAGAGAGAGAGAGAGAGAGAGAGAGAGAGAGAGAGAGAGAAATATGTAAAACACTATTGAGGAGAGAGAGAGGGGTAGGAATGGGGGAGATGACACTTGGCACACAGACCTCAACTTTATAAGTATGCATAGATTTATAGATAAATAGATATGCTTAATGAAATGGCAGCACAGTGGCTAAAGTGCATTGAATACCAGTTGTTGTAGCTTTATTTTTTTTGGGTAATTTTGTGTTACACCCCCACTTTATCGCTTTATTTGTGTTTCACCCCCAACTTTTAAAAATTTGAGTTACACCCGTGCTCCATCCCCGAGCCGTTTAAAGGCGTTAGGCAGACTGAGCTGGTGTTGATGAGTTGGACGACTGTCGATATTACCCTTGTTAGGTCTTCTTTTTTTTTATATTAGTTTTAGCGATTTAAAACAAACCTATTTTACCAGTGTAGTGAGTAGCTGCGAGCTAAAGTTGGGAGGATAGAGTTAGGTTTGGCGATCACTCACAATAAAGATGTACCGTTGTGGCCAAATCCAGTTCTATTGTCCTCTTCCATCATGCTTAGGCATAGAAGATACATTTCCAACTCTTTGGAAATAGACTTTTCTCTAATGGGTAGGGTTTTTCAATGCATGACTAGCTATCGTACACACATGTAATTTTTTCATTCGAATATTTGCTCGATTAAGTTGAGTACATGCATGTTCATTTTGGACCTTCAATTCAAGATGTATGTGCATCTTTATAGAATAGTAATGAACATATGTACATGCTAAACTTTATCGTACTTCGTTCGAAGTTAGAGCAATGCCCTAATTTTTAGTGTGTGAATAGTAGGTTAGTCTTGTGCAAGACTTTGCCTTAGTCATTTGGGGACTATCAAGCATAGTCTACCAGACTAAGTCATACGCACGACTTTTCCAAGTCGTGTGCACGATCCTAGTCGGCAGCATACTTTTTGATGTCCACCCCCCACATAGGACGTTTCTATGGCACGCCAACACGTGGTTGATTGTGTGCACGACTTGACTTGGAACCTTCAATAAAGCCTTGAGTCCGTAGGCTCAACCAATCCCCTTGTGCCACGTGTTGGTCGTGCACACGACTTGGCTGAAACAGACTCTTAAAGATAATGATCTCTTATTTGGTCTTAGCCATCCACCTAAGGTCTTCCTTTGGCTTTAAATATCCCACCCCTATACCCTTCAGCTGCTAAGAATTTTTTTGGTTTAAGGGAGGATTTAGAAGAGAGCTTTAGGTTTAGCGAGATCAACTTTGAACTCCATCTCCTCCTTTCTTCCCTTCTTCTTCCTCTCTTCAACCTTCTTCCAATATTAAATCTATGAAGGTTGTGCTCATGGTTTGAATGATCACTTGAGAGTCATTAAACTCCTTGTGTTCATTCAAACTAGAGAGGACAAAGCTAGTAAAGGATCAAGGGTGTCATCCAACACCTAGATCTAGATTTAGTCTTTGGGGGGTTTTTGGGTGTTTGAATCTCTAAAGTGAGCTAAGTTAGAAGCTTGATCTAAGGTCTCGAAAGAGATCAAGATCATATTCTTCCTTAGTCACTCTTTAGATCCAAACTCTTTCTTTTTATTTTATTTCCCCCCACTTCACTTGCACACACCTTGTGCTCCCACTGTCGTATGGAAGGCTTTTGCGAGAGCGCTCTGTGACATCGTTCATGTTGAATACTCTTAGCGATGCTGCTCACTTTGGGAAGCCTCTTTTGAGAGAAGGACAAGCGGAGAAGAGGAACGATGACGGAGGTGTAAGAGTCCGCTCAGTTCAGCACCTATGAAGTGAGAGCGACGCCTCCACTTCATCGAAGGCACGGGTCGCGGACCTAGGGGGCTAAGAGGTAAGCTTTGTGTAATCACATCTAGTTTGCTAGTAACCTTTTCCTAATCTTTTAAGGAAAGCTGGACCCCTCTTTTTGAAGGTTCTAGGCCCGGTTTCGACTGGAGGGTGATTTTTATCCCTGTTAAGGGGTTTCACCTTTTATATATTTGTGTGCTCCTTAGCATTATATCTCGTAATCACTACTCAAAACTTTTGCTGCTCTTTAGATTGTGTGATTTAACCCGTGCTTGCATCTGCCCGTTGTTGGGCGCCCCACTAACTTCGACTAGTGGATTTATTTTACCACGGTTATTAAAACTCCTAATTCTTAGAATTTCAACCCTTGCTTCATGGGTTAGAGATTTATGTGGGTTTTTTATAAGTAACCCTTTATATTGACTTTCACCACCAAGTACTCCCTGTTTGAGCTCCTTTGAAGAACCCTTGAGTTTGACTTAAAACTTCCATGCTGTGATGATAGAGGGTCCAATGAAACCCGATGCTGAAGCTTTGGACAGGATTCAACGTCGTCATTGATGCACCATCTCATTATTTGTTGAGGTACTTGTATAACCTCTTCTCTGTAATTCAAAGGGCTTTTATCATCTGTTGAAGCTGCTTAGCTTATTCATCTTTTTTATGTAGGGCATTAGATAAAACCCTATAGATATATGTTGGTATGGACCCTATGGGATTATCTATTGTTTGATACAACCCCACTTGATTTGTGGGATTTTGCATAAAACATTGTTAGGTTCAAGGCATATGGCTGAAGTAAACCATAATGCACAAGCAGAGGTTGAAGATGAAGCGGAGCTAAAACATTTCTTGTACTAAATACCAAAATAACAATAAGAATACTTGTGATCGACCCATCTCATCTTCCTTAAGGTTGATTGTTGTTTCACCTCCACCCATCTTCCTTATGGTGTGTTTGGTTGCTAGGAAATTTTTTACAAAAAAAGAATTTATTTGAAAGGAAAGAAAATGAAAAAAAAATTGACTTTTCTTGCTACTCTTTGGTTGTCTAGAATATAAGGGAAGAATAATTTTTCTTTTCCCTTTCCATGCTCTTCTGTGCTTTTGGCATGAAATTTTTGTAGCCTTTTGATAGAAAACTGATTTCCGATGATTTTTTTTTTTTTTTCTTCTATGGGGATCATACTTTTCTGTCAACCAAACACACAATTTTACAAAAAAACTAGTATTTTCTTTTCCTTTCATATGTTTTACTGGCAACCAAACAAACTTAGGGTTTTGTGGTCAACTAGAGTTAAGTTGTAAGTAAGATTTTTGGAAAATCAGGATTTATGGCACCACCAATGAAAAAGAAGAATAGTGATTCAGGGTTTGGAGAGTTGGAAACAAGGTAGGGATTCCTCAAGGAAGGGCTAGATTTTGTATACAACAATGTGTATCTCCTAAAAAAAAAAACAGCCCCAAATTTGAGTTCATTCCGAAGTTTAGAGAAATCAATCTCAGCCGTTGATTCAGCAACAAACAAGGGTAGTATTATCAGCTCATCAACGCCAGCTGTTATCACAGCCGTTATTTGCTCTTATCTCCTCCCCCTCTGGCCGCCATTCCCTATTTCTCTTCCCTAAACGCTAGTGGACGCCAGCCGCCCTCGCTATCGCTATTTTTATTATTAAAAAAACCCGATAAAGCTCGTATCTTTCCCTCCAAAGAAACGAGATCAGCCCGGCGGCTTCATAGTTCATCCTTCCTTCTTTCCCGATCTTACGCTCCAACCCCCCATACAGGTGACTCTCTTCTCTCTCTCTCTCTCTCTCTCTCTCTCTCTCTCTCTCTCTCGCTCTCGCTCTCTTTCTCTCTCTCTAAGATCTGAATCTCTGCGTAGGTTTGATCCATTGCGTCTGGGTATTATTTTTCCTCGGATCAATCTGTTGTTGATTGTATGCGTTGTAGAGCTCTAGATCTGAATATCTTTGAATTGAACCCTCGATCTATCTCGGGGTAGATCCTTAGATGCGAGGCGTTTCTCGACGAATTCAGTCTGATTTGTATTAAAAAAAAAATTGAATTCAGTCTTCTTTTTGGCGTCTTTTGGATTTTATTGGAATTCAGTCTGATTTGTATTGAGTTTTTTTATTTTTTTTGCGGATTGAAATTAAAGCTAGCTGACATGATCTCTAATTCAGGCAACAGTTGAGATTTTTCTTTCATGACAAAATTTGAGATTTTTCTTTCATATATATTTTTTTTTTGCAGGAACTTTTGTTAGATATTTCCTTTGTGTTTGCTAATTACATGTAAAGGCTAATTGATTTCTTGTTTTGATTCTATGTTGGAAAAAATTTTCATTGACAACAGATATAGCCCTAAATAGAAATGAATGACGAAGAAGGATTCATAAAGTCAACCCCAAGTAGATGGGGCATGGCTTGATGGTTATGGTTATGGTTATGGCATGGTTTCTTTGTTGATTCTATGTTGCTTGTGATTTCGCAGTTGGCAGCATGGACAAAGTACTATCGATCCGACTGTGTGGTGTGTGTACAGTTATCTAAGGGTGGGCCTCATCGAATTGGGGGAGTTTCATGGGATGAGAATCAAGGGACATAAGAAGTGGCTCCTGACTACGAGATGAACGGTTCAACAGCCTACAGAGGCAAATCTTTGAACGGAAGCAGGAATCATATGGAGGGCTGTGAGCCTCTCAATTCGAAGGATGGGCCGAGACACCGACCATTAACTCCCATCAGGGTAGTGAGGGGTGTATTATGTTTAGTAACATTCCTATCAACAGCATTCATGATGTTAGTTTATTGGGCCCCTGTAACCACCCTCACTTTGAGGCTTTTCAGTGTACATCATAGCAGGAAGGCAACGGCGATGATATTTGGAACATGGTTATCTATGTGGCCATTTTTATTCGAGAAGATAAATAAGACTAAGGTGGTTTTTTCAGGAGAAACTGTGCCTGGAAAAGAACGAGTGCTGCTCTTTGCTAACCATAAAACTGAAGTTGATTGGATGTACTTGTGGGACCTGGCATTGAGGAAAGGCCGCTTGGGACATATTAAGTATATCCTCAAAAGCAGTTTGATGAAATTGCCTATATTTGGATGGGGATTTCAGATTCTTGAGTTTATTTCAGTGGAGAGGAAGTGGGAAGTTGATGAATCAATTATGCGGAAGAAGCTATCGGTCTTTAAGGACCCCCAAGATCCTCTCTGGCTTGTGGTTTTCCCAGAGGGAACTGATTATAGGTAATATCTCTAATTCTATCTCACTTGTCCATTGCATTTAAGGATTGCACCAAGTAATTCTTTTGTTTGTTTCTGAGCTATAATGCCTATTATTGTTTAATCAAGGAATATGTTCCAGTTTTTCTGGATTGCTTTGTTTTTATTTTCTTTCTCGGATATTTCGATTAGGGTAAGCATTTCACTAGCACTTAAATGCTTGGCAAAATTTAAGCTAAGAGACTTGTTTTCTGCTTAATATATTCTATTTGGATGTTTTAGTTTAACACAATATAAGTCTGACATTGTATTCGGATGCTTGGTCAAGTCTAAACTAATCGACTTACATTTTTTGCTTCGTACTTTATGCCAACTTTTATTTATAGAGTGCCTTTTATACCAGTGAAGAGAAGTGCATAAAAAGCCAACAATTTGCAGCTGAGAATGGATTGCCAGTCCTCAATAATGTGCTTCTTCCTAGAACAAAGGGGTTTCATGCTTGTTTGGAATCTCTGCGGAACTCCATAGATGCAGGTTACGTCTCACATTCCTTCCTTTTTCAGGATGTGCGTTTTTTTTTTATTGTAACTGCATTTGATTTGGGCTGCCCTTGAATGTTTGTAGTCACTCTCAAGTAAAATGTTTATTGTGGTAAGAACAATAGTGTATATTATAATTTGATTTGTATGTCTAGAGCCTATAACAAAACATTGTTTCTGGAAAATGTTAGGTATTTCAAAGGATGAACTGCCATAATCTCTTTGAAACTGATTTTAATAGAAACTTTGTTTTGCAAACCAAGCCCACCGTAAGTTCTATAGTATCCAAATTTCTCACTCACATTCTTTTCATAATACGATGCCTAAGTAAGGTTTAGTCCGTCATGAAAAAGGAAATAAAATCTTTCTTGGTATGAGTATACCCTCATCCCTTATCATCCAAGTTCAAACTCTGGGGAGTGTCAGTGTGCCCTTGCCGCACTACATATAACATGTTGTAAGTTGTAGGCTAGCGATGCATGTTATGTGCATGCTATAACATGAGACTAGTTTTTTTTTTAACCTCATCCCCTCAACATGGTTTGAGGATTCATTTGAACTGGAACAGAATTGTTTCGGATTTTAGCATAGCCAAACCGAACCATATCCTGAATTGATTCTTGGTGGAGAGCAGTGAAGTTAAAGCGGCCGACGCTTAGGTGTTTTGGAGCGCACGGCAGCGCCCTAGGCGCCCCACTAGTCGGGTGGTGTTTCCTAGGCGACTTGACTAGACCCCACCGCTTAGGTGCATGGGCAATTTTTCCTGATTTTTTGGGGCAACCTTTATTGAGAAATGCAATCCACTCGGGGACCGTCTTTATGATGATTGTTTAACATGAGATTTTGTTGTTGAGGGTAGTGAAAACAATAAAGGACAAAGGCAAAGAGGAGGAACAAGCACACTAACACAAAATACTTGAAGATAACAAGTAATCTTTAGATGACTTGCAATAGTAAGAGGAATAAGAATATGTTGAAGTTGGTGGTACTACTAATAGAGACAGTCATGTTTCATATGAAATAAACCTTCAAAGAAATAATGATGGTGATTTTGATTTATTGATTAGTAAGGAGCTTTTCATGATTTTGTGGTGTTCTATATGTTGCCAAGCCAATAAACTTACTTGCATTGACAACTTCTATTTTGATCCATGTTTGAATATTTGATAATTCTATTATCTTGAGCACTTTAGAAAAATGATTTTATATTCTTTACCAAATTTTTGTATGCATGAAGAATAGGATAAAATACAACTTTGTAGTACGAATATATATATATATATATATATATATATATATATATATATATATATATATATATATATATATATATATATATATATATATATAGGGGAGGGATACTCTCACTAATGGGTTCTTACAACTATGAGTTACTAATGATCTGGACCATCCATCTGAATCCGATGGATGGTTGAGATTAAACCTCCCCCTCTCTCTATCTCTCTCTCTTAATCGTTTAACCCACCCCCGACCCCGACCTTCCCCTCCGGCCTTCAGCTCCGGCAGCCCCCTTCCCCTCCGCCCCCTCCCGTCCGTCGAGCCACCCCGCCGGCGCCAATCGCAGCCCCGATCTCGCTGAAATCGGGGCTGCCGGCAGGGCGGTCGGGACTGCTATGATCGGCATCGGAGCCTGAGGGGAAGGCCGGTCGGGGCTGCCGGTGTCGCCGCAAGGGGCTGCCGGCGTCGGGGAAGGTCAGGGAGGAGGATCAGTCGGGGGGGGGGGGGGGGTCGGGGCTGCTGCGATCGGTCGGGGGGATGGCTGGAGCCGGAGCTGGAGGGGAAGGGTGCGGTCGGAGTGCTACGGGGCCGGAGCCGGAGGGGAAGGGGAAGGTCGGGGGGGCTACGGCCAGCGGGGTGGCTCGACGGAGGGGGATCGGTCGGCGCCGGCTGGGTGGCTCGACGGAGGGGGATCGGTCGGCGCCGGCGGGGTGGCTCAACGGACTGGAGGGGGCCAGAGGGGAAGGGGGCTGCCGGAGCTGAAGGCCGGTCGTGGTCGGAGGGGAAGGTCGGGGTAGGAGGTGGAGGGGGATCAGTGGGGGGGGGGGGGGGTTACACGATTGAGAGAAAGAGAGAGAGGGAGGTTTAATCTCAACCATCCATCGGATTCAGATGGATGGTCCAGATCATTAGTAACTCTTAGTTGTAAGAGCCCATTAGTGAGAGTATCCCTCCCCATATATATATATATATATATATATATATATATATATATAGGGTCAGGATCGAATGACCCAGCAAATTTTGACCCATTAATAACCCAGCACCCTTTGATGCACTTAGAGGTTATAGAATGGGCTGATTTTTTGTAGGGAAGTTGTCTATGGTATGTTGATCATCCTCACAAAAAATTAGCCCATTCTAAAACCTCTAGGTGCATCAAATGCGCACTTCAAATCAACGGTTTTTGACTGTCAATTTTAACCGTTGATTTGAAGAGCACCCTTTGATGCACCTAGAGGTTTTAGAATGGGCTGATTTTTTGTGAGGATGATCAACATATCATAGACAACATGTCTACAAAAAATCAACCCATTCTAAAACCTCTAGGTGCCTCAAAGGGTGCTGGGTTATTTGCTGGGTCATTCGATCCTGACCCATATATATATATATATATATATATATATATATATATATGTATATGAGTAGTGCTTACTTGCGGGATGACCCGCAGGGATCATTTGCGGGACATCCCTTTTGGGCGTTGGATTTGGAATCAACGGATGGATGATTTGAGCATTACTCTTTTGAGCGTTGGATTTTAAATCAACGGATGGGATTCGTGGGTGTAGGGCTAATAGGATAAAAAAAATCGCTATTACTGTAGCTCAACGGATGGGATTCGTTAGGAGTGTTCATGGTTCGGGTTGGTTCGGTTTTTTGATAAATTTGGAACCGAACCAAAGTTGATCGGTTCTCTAGAAAATGGAACCGAACCAAACCATTCCTTGGTAAAAACCGAACCAAACCAAACCAGAAAAGTTCGGTTTGGTTCGGTTCGGTTTTGCGGGTCTTTCAAATCGCTCGTCATCACACCGTGAGGCGTAAATGGTTGAGCCGCTGAGTTGGTTCAGATTTTATTTTTAAGCCTTTAACTTTAGGTGCTGCTATTTGCCCCTATAGAATTACTAGTAACAACCTTAATTTTTCACTTTGAGATATTTCATAAATTGGGATTTGGGGGTGCTAGTAATTATGTGGGTAACACCCTTTCACTTTTCGGTTTCATCACACCGTTGAACATTTGAAAGTTTTGAATGCACCGAATGGTGGTAATTGGGGTCACCACCATGTAATGTACAATATTAGTGAGACTGTACACTATAGTAGTAACTACTGAGATTATAGTACCAATGGTTCGGGTTGGGTTGGTTCAGGTTAAAAACCTCACAACCCAGAACCAAACTGACCATCGAGGGTTTTTTTTTTTGAAACCGAACCAAACCGAACGATCAAAAATACCTGATCCAACCCGAACCAAATAGGCCGGTTCGGTTTGGTTTGGCGGGTCAACCCGAACCGATGAACACCCCTAGGATTCGTGGTGGGTGTAGGGCTAATAGGACAAAAGGAAATCGTTGTTACTGTAGCAACTACAGTAATAGCGTTTTTTTTTGTCCTATTAGCCCTACACCCACGAATCCCATCCGTTGATTCAAAATCCAATGCTCAAAAGAGTGTCCGGCCAATTATCCTCCCATCCGTTGATTCCAAATCCAACGACCAAAATGGATGTCCTGCAAATAATCCCTGCGGGACGTCCCGCAGGTGAGCACTACTCTCTCTCTCTCTCTCTCTCTCTCTCTATATATATATATATATATATATATATATATAGGATTGTTAGGATGCGGTGTGCGGCGCGTGCGGCGCGACACTGCAGTCGTCTGATGCACCGCTGCGTGCATCGCACGCACGCAGCGGGTGCATCAAACGGTTGTGGTGTCGCGTCGCACGCACCACACACCGCATTTTATCATTTCTCTCTCTCTCTCTCTCTCTATATATATATATATATATATATATAGAGAGAGAGAGAGAGAGAGAGAGAGAGAAATGCTATAATGCGGCATGTGGTAAGTGCGGCACCTACCGCATGCCGTCTGATGCACCGCTTTGTGCATGCGATGCACGCATCGCGTGCATCAAACGGCTGCGGTGCGGTGCCGCACGCACCGCATGCCGCAGCATAGCATGCCCCTATATATATATATATATATATATATATATATATATATATATATATATATATATATATATAGGGAAAGGGTAGCCTACTCCATGGAGTAAGCTACTTACCTACTCCATGGACTGTATAGACGCCACATGGCATTTTTTAATCCGATTTTTTATTCACGTATGGTCAATCTAATATGGATAGATTAGGATTATGAAAAAAAAATCCGAAGAAAAAAACTTAAATCAACTAGATCAAATTGAAACAAATTTAACGGTAAACTGTGTATCGTAAAAACATATTTTTTGTGGATGCTAAAAATGCCACTTGGCATATGTTTTTCTCAAAAAAAATTTCTTGATAATTGTTGGGAGGGGTGAACCTAACTTGACCAAATCTTAACTTCCGTTAAAAAGTGCAACGCGACATCCATTTAATCCATGGAGTAGGTAAGTTTCCTCCTCCATGGAGTAGGCTATCCTTTCCCATATATATATATATATATATATATATATATATATATATATATATATATATATATATATATAGAGAGAGAGAGAGAGAGAGAGAGAGAGAGAGAAAGAGGCGTGTTAGGATGCGGCGTGCGGTGCGTGCGGCGTCGCACCGCAGTCGTCTGATGCACCGCTGCGGTGCGTACGATGCACGCAGCGACGGCTGCGGTGTGACCGCATGCCGCATTTTAACATTTCTCTCTCTCTCTCTCTCTCTCTCTCTCTCTATATATATATATATATATATATATATATATATATATATATATATATATATATATATATAACTGTATATACCGTCAGGTGCTGTCTAGACACCGCTTCTCCTAGACAAGCCAAAACACCTAAGTGTCGCCTTGACTACACTAGTAGAGAGTGTACGATGACTAAAGGATTTTCATCTTTGACTGCTCTCATTCTAACTACCAACAACATCAATCAAAATTGAAAAACTCACATGGTATTTAGGGATAAAAACAGGTGATTCACGTCGACCTTTTCATTGCTCAACACAAATATTATGGTACATGTTTAAGCTTTTGTCCACTTTGGGTGGTATATGATATCGTTTAGGTAGACGTTACTGGTAACTGGGTTTAGACGATTATTTGCTAATGTTTTTATCTACCTTGTAGTAGTAACACATTATTCATGACCTTATAGTTGCTATCGTTGGTTGTTAACCTTACTACGAAAATACATTATTCATGACCTTATAGTTACTACCGTTAGTTGTTAAATTTACTACGAAGATATATTTCTATGTCTTGTTAGTTAGATTCTTCGGCTCCACCATTTATATCAATTTGACATTCATGAAAACTAGAAAAGTGTATTGCTACAAAAAAAATAGTATTCTTATAATGTTTTGGTTTCTTTTATTTTTCTATTTTTTATTCTTTTGTTATTTTATTAATTTTACATACTTTTGGCCTAAATGACTGAACACAAACCTGAAACGATTAAAACAATCGACATTTTGTTCAGAGTCTAGGCCACATCTAAGATCTCAAACTTGCGCATGGTTTGAGGATTCAATCGAACTGGAATTGAATAAGTCGAAATGGTTTTATTTTGGTGACCTAACTAGCTCTATTCGCTGTAACAGAATTAGACATTATATGTCTGATTCGGCCATTTCAAGTCCTTTTTTAACTCCAACCGCCTTGTCTATCTGTTTCATTCCATTGTTTTGTTTCTTAAGCCATTTTTTTTAGCACTGAATATGATTTATACTTACACAATTTATTTGGTCTTTAATAAGATTAATCATGCTTGCTTTATTTTCCAAAATACCCAATAGATTGCTTTCCGATATTTTCCATTAGATGCTACAATAAGAACTGGTCTTTTGTTGATGATTGACATGTAATGTGACCCTTAGTTTTACTTCCCTAACAACATGTTTGATGTACTAATAGGGAGAGTCATGTTTCATATGAAATATACCTTCATGGAAATAGTGATGATGATTTTGATTTATTGATTGGTTAGGAGCGTTTCATGATTTTGTGATGTTCAATATGTTGTCAAGATAATAAACTTACTTACATTGACAACTTCTATTTTGATGGACATTTGAATATTTGATAATTCCATCCTCTCAAGCACTTAAAAAAATATGATTTTATATTCTTTGCCAAATTTTGTATGCAGGAATTATA